>JAFELO010000157.1:110166-150433 GCA_017140195.1 Eumaeus atala
ATTTAGTTTCGTTTAGCTTATTTAAAACTTTTCTGAAGGAAGTACAAGAGAAATGCAATTTCATTTGAATAGTGCGGTCTGGTTGACTGCGATATGAAGTTAAACTTCATTTGTAACAAAGATAATATATTTGTAACTTTTCAGTTATTTCCCTTACGAAAGTAATAACTTTTATATTTCTTACTTCTAGACCGTAAGTTTTGTACTTTCTCGTTTACCCAATCGTCAAAATTTAGGCACCTTTATCGCAAATATTAAAAAATAGTTTTCTATTTCATTTTATCATATCTCTCGCTATATACGACCTAGATTTAAATAAATTTATTTATACGAACTTATATGTTTTGTTTTTGTTTAATAAGCTGTTATTCCTATGCTTGACATAGTTGATATGTGTGTTGGAAAATAGAAAGGAACTCAAAAACTGAGGAAAAGTTTAAAAAAATATATATTATAAAATAATTTTCAAAACATATTTATATTCTAAAATATACACCTAACTTATATACAAGAAGTCTACTTTATAAAAATAAATATTACCTATTAATATGTACATGTTTTACTATATTTCCTGCTATTATTCTTTCATGTATATTATTTGTTACCTATTTCTTGAAAAAAAAAAAATAGGTGTTAAAAGAAATCTAAGCATATATAACAAGATAGTTCGTAGAAAGAGATAAAAAGCGTATTCATGTAAACATAATATTCTTATTCTTATTTAAATTAATTAAAGGTATATTGTTCGAAATTAGAATTCAAATTATAACGTCTTGCTATAAATAAATACTGTTACATTTAAAAATGAACCAAATCTTCCTTCTCAATTTTTCAAAGACTTTTAACAACATCATGTTTAATAACCAAGAGTAGTCCTTTCAGCAAGAGTCGGCACTAGGTAATAAGGCTCAATCCACTTAATCTTGGTTCCGGAACTTAATACTGGCCGTTATTTATTCCAACATCTTAACACGCTGGATGATGATTTATTATCAGTTTTAGAAAGTATGTCTTGGTCATAAACCAACCCATATTAGTAGTAGTGAGTTTTTTTATAAATAAGGAGACTGAGAACTAACCTCAAGGTTTAAAAGATCAAACAGTCTTTTAAAAAGGCCAATCAAAACCAAGTAACCAATGGAGACAGTACACTTTGAATATATCAGTTTATATGTTTTGATTATAAGGTTCATATGTTTATAGTTTGGAATAAGGTTAATAAATATCTATGTACTTATCTGAGACTATGTATTAGCCCTAAATGTTATGTACAACAAAAAGATGTTGTTTTTTCCTTGTAACAATATTTATGGCAAGACTGACTACTTTATTGAGACAGTTACACTTGCGTTATAAAATCAATAGTAAAAATATACTAATTTAAGATTTACTCGATCAAATTTCATCAGAATATGTTTTCTGGTATTAAAGTATTGATAAAACATTATTAACATTACGTCTACCGAAATTTAAAAATACCAGAATTGCACAGTTTATTTAACAAAGTCCTTCTATTTATTTGTATGGCTACTTTTAACTCCAACGAATATTATCTATTCTAATTTGTAACACTTTCTAATGGCGATAAGAAGTATAATAATCTAAGTAGACAGTTTAAAATGCTACTTTTAAAATAGTATGTACAAAATCTGTTCTTTCACTCTGCTAAGTTCAAAAACATTATCACAACGTAATTGTAGTTGCTAAGCTCATAAAATCACACTTTTGGATCCTCCAGCCACTACACACAGTCAATCGTACAAGTCCCTGCGCGACACAGTCGCCACCGTGTAGACACCGCTGCTGTCCGTCACCACGTCTGTGCTCTCCGTCAATCAGGAAATGTCCGTATTCTCTATCTTATATATAAACTTGCGGCGATACAAGCCTCATGACTCTCCGTTCGGCGCCGTCGTCACTGTGCTACAGTTGGCGCGAGTGGACCTCGTTGAGCTCCTTTGCAATCCTATGCCTCCCACTCTGTTCAGTAAAATTAAATTGTCCGCCTTTTTTTTACCGTGAAAGTTGCAAAATAGTAGTTCTCGCATACCTTTCCTGAAGTTCTTCGATAGGAATGCGTAGAGAAGGGGATTGATGCCCGAGTTGAAGTACGTGATTAGGAAGGTGAGGGGAGTCAGGAGCGCGCTGAAGTCGCTGGTGCCCTGGTAGCCGGTGGACCAGTACTGCCACATCTTCCGTGCGTGGAAGGGCAAGTTGCAGACCGCGAAGGTGAGGACGACCACGATGAGCATCCGGACGACGCCGCGGCGCGCTCGGAGCACGTTCCGCGACAGGTGGCTCAGGTGGTGACATTTTCTACCGTCAGATTGGAATGTTTTTGTCCTTTTGGCAGCAGCAGCCTTAACCTGTCGGAGAAATAAAGATATATCAGCACTTTAATAAACACAACATAACAGAAGAAATCCTGCTTAATAAGCAGGGTCTTTCTTATTCGAAAATTAAGTAAGTAATAGTAGATGGCTATCACACAAGCCACAAATGAATTTGGTGTAGGTGAGTTAGAAGTAATCGGGTAATCAATCCTGAATGAAGGGATAATCAAATTTAATTAAAATAGAATTAAAATACATCAATTTCCTTTCACAGTATACAACGTCAGTGTACAACTGTACATAAATATTTGAAAAACAGTTCGCTATTTTTTCAGCTCATCACTATGATCTGACCCCACTGGATCCAGTAATTGTCTCAGCATGGGAGCAAAAATCACGGTCCACCTAGGGTAGATGATCAGGATCTATCGGCAACAGGGCGCAGAGTAAGTTCTGTGAATGTATGACAAAACTATTTGTCGTATATTTTTCACGTAAATATTCGTATTAAAATTATGTATTTTGTACATCTATATCGATTTAATTGTAATATTTGATCAGTGCAAGTATTATTTTTTTCGTACCCATTGTGTGTCCTACTGCAGTGCAAAGGCGTCCCTATGCTTCAACCTCACTTCCACCATGGCAGAAATACGCCGGGGTCATCCCGACATCTCCATCTCGGTCTGCCATCTCGTCCGTCTTGTGGCACCCAATCAGTGACGATTTTAGCCCATCTGTCTGGATGAATGCGACAGACATTGCCGGCCCAGAACCACTTGAGCTTAGCGGTCTGCACACCAACATCCGCAATGGTAGTGTGGTGTTCCTAACGTGATCCTTTCTTCGAACCGTCAACAGACTGCGCTCCATAACCGGCTGGCAAATTTTGAGTTTGGACTTCTGAAGCACGATTAGTGACCAAGTCTGAGCATTGTGGGTTAGGACCGGTAGGATAAACATGTTGACGAGTTGTTTTAATGTCACGGCAAGGGTACCCTGTATCTGTTTCTTCATGGGTCAGAAGATCTTCCAGGCGTTCGAGACTCTCCTCTCGATTTCGTTCCGTCCTGCCTGTTCTCGAAGGAGACCATCTAGCCCAAGTAGGTGTACTCGTCGACGTATTGTATTTCCTGTCCATCTATCGTGACCTTACGTTTTGTGCTGTTGGTCATGACTTGTGTCTTCGACCGATTTATCTTCAGTCCAACCACAGGGCTCGCTGCGATGCGATTTCTTAGCATTTGCTGAAGTTCGTGTGCAGTTGAGGTGAAAAGGGCAATGTCGTCGGTAAAGCGAAGGTTGGTAAGCCTCCGATCGCTGATCGCAATAATTAGATATATAAAAAATAAAAGACACAGGAACAGTTTCGTTAAAATATCTACTTTTTATTACAATACTAACTGGATAAATTTAAAAAATTTTACGACTAGCTGTGCCCCACGGTTTCACTCGGGCACGCCAAGGAAACATTAATACATGCAAAGTAAAATAATGCTATTGCATATTGTAATCTACATCTGAGTGAAATTTCATCCAAATTCGTTTAGTTGTTGTGTGAAAGAATAACAAAAACATGTACAAACTTTCACATTTATAATGTTTCTCGGTTTACTAAATTTGGTATAAGATATCTGGTACAATAACGACAATTGTACACTTAAGCTGCCTCTGCTGCACTGCTGCTGTTCTTGAAATGTAACGAGGACACCGAAGTCCGCTAAGGTTGCAACTGGAACCACTGTATTATATTCATGTACAATGTTATTCTATACCGCAGACAATTCAAGATACACGGACTTTCCCAAGCGGATTTACGGAAAAATCTTTTAGGAAGCATGTAGGTATGTAGAAATTATCTTTCCTTATTATAAAATAAATACAAATGATTTTCATATATCAAATTGTTAATCGTGAGCTTTAAATTGAAAGAATAACATTTTTCTCAATATTTTTCTAAGTGGCTTCTAACAATCTTCGCCCACCTTAACGAAGTGCTGTCGATAAAGGTCAATCGGTGTTTTGTACTGTTTTATAATGTTAACAAAACTAAAACCAAGTTATTTTTTAATATAAAAGTATTATTATTAATTCGATACACACTAACTAGTCTTGTTAAAATCGGTCTTGATTCTTAGTAGCTACTGCTTTTAAAATATCTGTGACATCTCATTTAATGAAAAATAAAATTGATCAAGTCATGTCAAGCCACGCGCTATGTCGGGTTCCGTTACTTTACAACAGCCGAGTGCAATGCGAATTCGCTGACCGAGAGTTCCGTACCATGCTCTGACGAAAAGTAAAACATAAATCTGGATACACGGTAGTGTCCCGCCAAGTCGAGTAATTAATTTGACTTCCCAACAATCAAAGTGACCTCAATGTGATGGCCACTATTGACTCGAAGAGTCATCTTTTTACTGTCAGTAAAAGACAAAAATCCACTACGAAAACCTGCTTAGAAATATTCAATATAGATTTTAGTCTTTTATCTTAAATAATTATATTATTTACTGGCTTGATATTATTATATCAATGCAATAAATCATTATAGGTTTATAAGATAAATTTTTACGGAGTGTACCGCCATTCACTTGCAAATTTATTTTAAGTCTTTAGCCCCTACAGCAACTATGTTTACGAAAGGACTGACAAGTCGAACCTGTTAATGGCACACAGTTATATTAACGCGTCAGTCTCAGGCTACAAAAAGATCTTTGAGCTGAGAGTGTGCCAAGCAAATACTCGAGGGACCTACGCTTGAGGTCCTCTCAATAACATTTGGACGTCGTCTGAAACATGTCTACGTCCACATAACTTTACAGAAATAAGTTTAATTTACATCGTATGAAGAAAACAAAGATACTGTCATCAGTTATTTTTATCAAATTACATATCTACTACTTACTGATACAGCAGTGACCGAAATTAGTGACCGCACGGGGCTGGTTTTACGGCAGATTAATGCTTTTCTACGTAATTATTATGTTTTATGTGTAACATTATATTCCTAGCATTACTTTGAGTTTGGACCGGAGATAATTATGTAAATATTATTTGTCATGTAAGTATACATTTTTATTGCATATGCGGACAAACGAGTAGTTGGCCACGTGATGATAAGTCTGAGTCCAGGGGTCTCACAGATGCGATTGCGGCCTTTTAAAGATAAGATTATATTACTATTGTCTCGGATATACAGCCATTCTTTACAAATTTCTCACTACTTAACCCCTTCTAGTTAGTAGATGTTGAAACACTTGCTAAAAGTTAATTGCGGACGTTAACAAGAGAGACGTGGCTGCGAAAGCTGCACAGAAATATAATGTGATGTGTACGGAAACCAACCTAAAATTCATCCGTCAAAGTCGATATTCTATTTGTCTCTCTTTTTAGCGGATTGGTATATCCCCACACAATGCTCATGCGAGCCAGAGATAGTAATGTATTTCTCATCTTCATTCTCTACTTACCAATACGGACACTCACGGTGACTATGGCTTCCCTACTCTATCTATATTATCTGTATGAAGTGCCACACATGATCTGCCCGCGGTCTATGATGTGTATGGTGTATTTAATCAAGTACCTTGTGCACGGTCATATCACTTGTAATGACTCATACATACCTTTAAATAATAGCGCCTATAAATCCTCCGCTGCTTTTATTTCATCAGTTTTCTTAGCACGCTTTTAAGTACTGTTCTTTGTTTCAGATTAATTAGTTTTTATGAAACTAGGATTCTACTCCCAATATCATAGGTGTGTCGGTGCTGGTGTCGCCTGTTAAGAGCCGTTAGCCGCGTGGGGTCCTGGGCTCTATCCTTAGGTCGGGCAACTATTATTAAATGCTTTTTAGATTATTCTGACCACGCATTACATTGTCCGGGATTGGAAAGAGCTCGAAGTGGCCATAGGTTTGCCGCCTACCTTGGCTAATCGTGGGTGTTCTGAAATATCTACTGGACTTACGAGTTGTGTATGTACTAGCACAACTCTGCCTACCTCTCCGGGGATAATAGGCGTGAAGGCACTTTTTTAAAGGTATTGAACAGTCTCGTTTTAAAATATTATGATGACACTCAGAATAAATGTGTTTGCTAATCTAAGTAAATTTCATGGAAATTTGTCGCGTCTAAACGAAAATTTATGATAATGTCGCGAACTTCTGAAATACTTCCGATAGATTTCGGGTTTCCCAACGAGGCAAACTAAAAAGATTCATAGTTAAGTGGAAGTCGGTATGTCGGTACTACTATACACACACATACATACATTTTCACCCCAGTTCCCCCATGGGCTAGACAGAGGGAACGGAGCGCCACCTATCACGATCCTTACATACCTGCCTTGCCTCCTTGTTTATAAATCTCTTGGCACTACAATATACTGCAAAAAAGCTCTTCTATCATTAGACCAGCAGCCAGTGTTGCCATGTTGTCCATACGACATGGTCAAAATAATGAATGTTCTTTAAAATTCCAATCGTTGGCCCGATTGGCCCCAATTAGTGGGAGGAGGGAAGGAACGCAAGGCATCGGCATAGTAATTATGCGGATGTTCATTTTAGACCAGGTCCCGCATACATCATAAAAAAATATTTGAACACTGAAATTATTCTGAAAATAAAAATAGTACCTTAGCTTCAGCGTTTCCTATAAACGTTCTCTGTGGCTCAAAGCTCGGGTTGGTTCTTTTGTCAGTCCGCCATTGCGTCGCACAGCACTGCGCCTGGCCTAGCTGACCTAGGCCGTGCGAACTCTGCCACAGTCCAACCGCAATCCTCGTGTACAAAATCTGTAAGAAAAAAATATTTTTAACCGATTTCGAATAAGGAAGAATTCATATGTTCTATCTGTGTGTTTTTTCGTTCACCAATTACGCCGGCGTTAATTTAACTTAGGGATTCCAATCAGGTTGAAGAATGAACAAGAACAATGAGCAATTTTATTATTTCAAAAAGTTTGTCCAAAATTAGACATTCAAATACAACCAGGACAGTGAGTAAGATATAAAAACGGTTGGTTGCGTTTGATGAAGAGTTGTAAAGTTCATTAATTAAAAATGAGAACAAAGAACGACGTATGTTCAAGGTCTTCAGATATGAAATATCTCATTGCGCGTTTAATTCATACAAATTTCAACGTCCAGAAATATGTTTCTTCTCGCAGTATGTGTCTTAAGCAAAATACCGAATTTCCGGTTGATTGGTATCGGAGTTTCCGATGTGGGTTGGTATTTTGGTCATTGAGTTACAAGATAATACTTTTAATATGTCTAACATATGTAATTGGAGTGAATAGTACGAAAAATCGTTTTTCTGAATATTTCTTTTCATAAATTTATCATCTATGGGAATACTGCTTGTACAAACAACACAATATATTAACGACTAAAGACTAAAGCGAAGAGTAAATCTCACGAGCCGCCGGTGATCATTGCCGAAAACGAAGAAATGATGGCGATAGTGGTAGAGAATTCTCGGTTTCTCCACGATGATGCACGAGTCTACACTTCCCGATATACCCCTTGTTCCCTACCAATAGATTCATCCTTTTTTTAATCAGTCAAGTTTTAGGGTTCCCTACCACAGAAGGAAAAATGGAACCCTTGTAGCATCTCTTTGTTGTCCATCGGTATGTCTGTCTATCCTGACATGTTTATTATAAATCTCCAATTTCATAGATATTTCGTATACCTAATATATGACAGATAATTTTTATTGAACTTTAAAAAAAATTACATTGACGCACACGTGCACATATGTTAAATTGGAAACAAGCGCTCCATATACATCATGAAACTTCAGGTATGTACTCCAGTAGAGTAGCCGATAAATTATGAAATCGACGGTAACCTGCCAACGTAAATCATGACACGTGTGAAAAGAGGCGAACAGCCGTGAGCCGAGGCACGCCATTAGAATTATTAATCTCATTTATTTTGATATATTAGTTACTAATAATAATTTATGTAGCGGTCGTATATTTTATTATGATTGTACCTGATTATATTATAAATAAATTTTGACATTCAGAGAAATCTAATTGAATATTTATTTTTGGAGAGGGTAGTAAATAATGTTATAATAATGGCACCTAATTTGTATGGTTCTTCAACGTCTTAAGTTATTTATGCGAAAATTTATTGAAATTAAAATGTTTTAATTTTGATCACTTATTTAACTAGATATATTTTTTTCTTTCCTTATAAATATAAATCCTGAGTAGTTTCCCTTCTATACCTAGGTACTAGACGACAACAGTTCAAGAGTTTCAAGATATCCTCACATGCTGTGTTAACAATAATTTTTCCCTTTTTATGCAGATTTTATTTAGAAATCAACATCGTGCTTATCGACGCAAATTGACGTGCATATTAAGAATATTCATAATATTTTCGTTTAAATAAGTAAATAACTTGATAAAAAGTGCTCAAAATTTTAATCTATTTTATACAATTTCGCGCATAAAAAAGCCGAAAAGTCGTTATCAAAAATTTTTGTAGACATTACATTAACATTTGGTCAGCTGACGTCATTTTGTTTTAGTTAGTTTAGTGTACACTAATATATAGAAAAACGATGTAAAATACGTAACGGTTAAATGAGTAGTTCCTGTCTATTACTAAACATCATATCAAACGTTATAATTCTTTAAACATTTTCACTGCGTGTGAGACGCGACTTTTGCAATGTGTGCGTGTCCTAGTGTGTGTTTGGTTTCATTTGATTATAATGATAGAGTCTAGTGTACACTCTATTGTAATACTACCTTCTGCTCCATATAATCTTTAGGCGTACCAAATTTGAAATTTCACACAACTCTCTAAAAATTGTATCATTTACAATACACTTTTTCTCTTCGAGTATTAATATGTAGGATCTTGTCATAATTTGAAGAAATGTAATGTACAAACAAACTTTAAGGACGAAGACACTGGTCCCTAAAAACAGTAATCACTAGTTCAGAGACTAGGGAATTCACTTAGTGGAATGTAGCAAATTTATATTTAAATAAAGAACTATTTCTAAATTACTACCTATGCGAATTCTTTTATTAGATACCTACATATTTAAATTTTTGTTACATAATAAAGTAAGTAAGTGCAGCTGTACATCTGCAGATACCTATTACCACATGATATAAAATATAGTCGCTCTTGTCATCTGTCTGTCACTACTGAACTTTCTTGTTTTCAACCGTTCGAAATTGCATCACGGATTATGTTGCAGTTTTCACCATGATTCAGAAAAAAAATCCCGAATGCTTATACAAACAAAATATTAAAATTATTTGTGTAATACACAAAATTCCATATTTAGGAACTACGTTTTGGCTTACATTGCGAAAACTAAACCGTCACCCGTTTGATCATAATTGACCCTTACCTTATTCCATTTAAATTTATACTTTAAAAGTTACACAGCTCTAAAATTACGCGCAACGAACAAATCCCCGGCAGCGAAGCGGTTGGAACCACGACGTGCCTACACCACACCTATTTGTGCTGTCTAATAAAGAAATCTGCTGTACGAGTAAACATTGTTTCTAAAATGTAAATATAGGAAGAAGTAGAGCCACGTTGCATAAGAGGAGGTAGTGCCATCCAAAGTACATGACTATGCAACGGAATTTGGCCGGCACGACCGGTGTACCTGGAGGTATCATTCGCTCACATAATATCACCGTAAAGTGACATCTACAGTGTCGCGTTTTGTGTGGCGAGGGCAACAAACGAGGTGGCCACTAGTTTTCTTTATATCTGCTAATAATAACGCACTAGATTAGAAGTCATCATGAACACGATGATTTGTTTGTGCATCCCAGGCCAGAGTTTGGGTTTAGTTTTAAATCGAATCAAATGGATTATTTAAATCGTTTAAATCGTTGCAAAATATTAAACAAACCAACTTGGAAGTAACAAAGAGTTTTGAAATTATCAATGATTTTTTAATTGTAGGTATGTAATATATACGTGCGGATCAGCTAGACAATGCCGCAAAGTATTGATGATATGATGATTATGTTTGATACATAAGTATGTATCACACATTTAAGTACCTTTATACAGATTATAGGGTAATCCGTTTTATCCCTATCTCAAAATCAAGAAAATTTAATTATAATCAGGACAAAAATAGTATTATAACAGTTTTAAACCGGCCTTTTTCTACCTCGACTAAAAGTGATTAAAATGTCATGATATTATAAATATTTTCGAAATTAAAAAAAAATAGAATTAATTATTGTTAATTACAGGAAAGTGAAACAAGAACAAAAAGAAGTTGAAGTAATTGAAGATCACTAAATGAATACTCAACTACAGAAGTATTGAATTTATTTTACAAATGAATTAATCCTAACAGACCATACAAACTATGTGTCAAAGATCCGCATTACATTGTCCTTCAACTGGTAATTACTTTTGCTGTCTAAGATTGACTGTTCCATCTAGTTTAACCTAAATGTAAACAAGGCAACACATATTTACTAGTATCGTGGCACATGCGTTTGTTTCAATAAACGACTCTGTTCTTAGGAGTTGGTTTAAAAGTTATAGTTAGCCAAATTTTGTAATTTCCACATACCCACATTCACTAAAATAAAAATAAATAAATATTTCAGTTCATTTCATATATTTCATCATTGTTGAACATTATTATCCTAATTATAGGCTCGACGTACTACTAACTACTATAACTAGCTAGATAATTTTAATATAATTAATGGATACTGAGTTAATTATTTGAAACAAAACCTATGTTTGTTATCAAAAAAATAAAACAATTAGGTAGTACTTAATTTGATAGTTTAACAATAACCAAGGGCTTAGTATTTTAAATTTTATTTGACTTTTATAAAGCATATTTATAAAGTGTATACAATAATAGATATTTATAAAGTGTAGTGCCGTTCTAGTGCCGTTGTAGAATAGAGCGAAATTATTTTGTTACACGAGTAAGTCGCAGGTATGATATAGTTAAGATATAGCCTAATAAATTTTTACTTTAAAATATCAAAAATCTACTTAGTAATTCGCAACCCTTATTTTTATTAGTTTTTTATTAATATTATATTTATAAAAAATCATTCATATAATATTTTAACATAAAATATTTCATGAATGTTTTTTCAGTAAGAATGACTCTTCGTATATACAATACTTGTACTTAAATGGCTTACGAATCAATAGAAATCATATTTTAATCGTAGCTGCCTGACTGACATTGGGATTAATCAATTTTATTTCTGCACTAAAATAGTTTTGTAATTTCCGGTGCTAGTAAAACACTAAAATACTACATGAGAACCTCTCGGATTGTCAAACACAATTTTATGGGTATTATTAATAAATACCCTTAAATAATTTTTTAAATATACTAATTCATGTCATACATTAAAAAAATGCCCCGCAATGTATGTGGGCAATTGTTTCAGTCTCCTTTAAAGTATATCATATAATAACCCAGAATAAAGAAACCGTGACCAAAACCGAATTGGATATTCGAGTTTTGACGTTTATCTCAAATTTCATGCCTTTTCTAAGGGTTGTAACGAATTAGGATACTTATCCGTGTAGTCGATAGCTTGTATGCTAACCACTACGCAGTAAACTCCCTGTCCCTACCACTTAACCACTAGCCACAACAATTTTATATTATTGTTATTAATGCCGCCTGCATTAAAGCAGAATCCGATCGGGAAGCGCGAAGGAAATTGAGTGCACACTTAACTTATATAGAAGTAGTATCTAGTAATGTGGATATTTATTTCTTATTTTTACTTTTAAGTGTAGACAAACAACATTTCACACATATACAAAAAAGAAATACCTATTGGAAAAGCAGGGATTTAGTGATTTGTCTACTACATTTATTTACTAATACTATACTGACTATAGGTAATTCACTAACGTTGTCCTCGTATGTTGAATTAAATTGTATTTAATGAATACATTTGAATTTGTATTGTAATTTCAAAAGTAAGCTTTCAAGTAGGAAAGCATGATGGATTTTATTGAGAGAATTGGCTTTTAACCGAAGTTTTTCTCAACTCAGGCGTTCAGCGAATCGACTGAAGTCTCATGAATAATAAAATTACAAGTGTATTGTTTTTAGCACTACGTAATGTATCTGTTTTTCTACAAACATTCAAGTAGGTATGTTAAAATAAATTATTTCTTTCACAAGAGAAGTTTACAAATCATAATAATTTGTACATCTAAAAACTTACATAAAAAGAATATACAGACGAACATTATATAACTTCCAACTTTTTCGATAAACTAAATAGAAATTTTAAAAACTCTAATATTACCATTATCACTTGGGATATAATTTAGGTTGGGACATTCTGCGAAAGGGACATTTTACAAAAAGAACCGACTTCCTTGAGATAATGTTTTGCGAAAGGAACATTTCATCATAATAAGTGTATGGATTATATTATAATACAAGCTGTGTGATTTAAAAGTGATCCCGTTGTCCATTTAAATAATTGTTCATTGATAAAACCAAAACCGTTAACACTCGAAAACGCTACTTAGCTAGTAGAGTTTTAGAGTACAATTTTTTTATTTCACAATGGAAGGAAAGTTCCCTTTAACGGGGGGGGGGGGGGTTAAGAATTAAGATATGTGTTATACGCGGTTTTGCTTATAGAATAAAGAAAAAAATTGCAAATTATAAACAGAAAATAAATAATATTGTAGGTTTTCAAAATCCACACTCATGACCTGTATTTTTTATTTGGTAATACATACATACATATATATCTGCGCCCAAGTGGTGTAAAATGCATGCCATACACAATATAATGTTGAGGGTAAATTTTCACATTAATAATATGTATAAATCCTCCATAGTAACTTAACATTCGAATTAACTCAAATCGAATGAAAGTAAACTTAAACAAGCAAGTAGATCGAATAAGTTTGAGAATCGTTTACACGAGGAAGTCCACAAGAAGCCCTTTAATGTCAAAGTTAATGAAGTGATTATTAATACGGGAACATTTACTTTTTGTGCAAAGAGTGGGATATGTCACTTTCCACGTTTAAAAATGACCATACACACATAGACCACACCACATTGATCCATTGCACCGTTTTGACGATTAGACGAGAGAAGGAAGTTCATTGTAACAAAGATAAGAATGCACGAGTGTTGTACATAGTTATTCTTACTGTATACTACATCATTCTGATAGAGAAAATAACTTAACGCTGATAATAGCTTATAGCCCCCGTACGCCTTTGAAAATGGAGTAAATCACTACCAACTTAAATCGAATGAGGAAAGTAATGTAATCGGATATTACCAAGTTACATCGAAATATGCGACTTATAAACTTTACTGTTAGGACTTCTGATATCTTAGTCCTTCTGGATTCTCCGCTGCACGTTGTTGTAATACTGGAAAGTATTCGAAACGGCCGCTTAGAGAATGTAAAAATTTGGTGGGTGAGGTGCCCCGGTACAACAATCATCATGGCACCTCGACTGCTAGTCAGCCCCCTAAGGGTTGGTTCCTCCACCTCCACAGATAGGGTTGCCGGATAGCACTACAGGACAACCCCACCGACTTTAGGACTCTGCAATGGGGTGAGGTTCCCATCCTCGCCCGATTGGACTGCAATGCACCACAATATATAGTTAAAATGAATAGTATAAAGAGAAAACAATGCACCTCATTGTTTTCTCTTTATTCTATTCATTTTAACTGTATATTGATACATCTAAATTATTAAAATAAAGTATAAAAATTTAAAAAAAAACCGGTTTATTTAGGAAACTTACATGGTTCTTCGCATATGAATCTTTACAAAATTTAAGTCTAATTCAATGCGATGGGTTCGTTCAGTACAACGGTACGATTGAATTCACTTCGACGACTAGTGTCCTATTCTCAGATTGCACATGACACATTTGCATGTTGTCTCTTTTTCAGATCGTAAAGACAACTGAATAGATAAAGAAAATTCTTGGTACCTTCTGTATATTAGATAGGTTTTCCAGCTCATTTTGTAATGAAAATTTATAACTGAGACCTGGTTTTATATCTTTTTAATCGCGACTTAACGTGGACGGGACGTTAAGACGTAATTAAAAAGATATAAAATATTGGAGTTCGCTTTCATGTATGCCTAGGACTCTTTCAAATATTTTTAATGTTGGTGAAAGTTTGTTCAATTTAGAGTATATTTTAATAATAAGTATATTTTACAGGATTTTAATTAGATTCATTTGTCCCGTTGCCGGGTGATATGTTCGGGAGCCGTCAGCGACAGCACATCTCGGCGACAGTCAGTTTCTCATAAGATTCTTCTTCCTTCTCATCTCTTGAAAAGAAGAGGAACACTTGGACAACCCCATTGCTAGGTCCATGGGTGGGTCACCGCTCCCCCTGAGACGATACATTACCCCCGTTTAATTCTCGCCGCAATGATATCCTATGCACTAACGCTGCTAGGCTTTGTTGCTTAGAAGGTTTCGAAAGAACGGCTCCGTTGAACGCAGATGTACCCGTTGTACCCCATTACCCTATCCAGAACCATCCGTGTGGGACCTCGCAAACGAATTGCCTACTGACGTATTACCCGCGTCGATTCCCAGAAACATCACCTGCCTGAGCGGTCCGCCTAAGTTCAGGGGGCCACGTGGAATACTGTTCGTGAAAACATTAGCAATATCGAACGACACCACCATCGCCACCTCATCCTCGCATTCCGTATTATTCGTCAAGACGCTTTAAGAAATTAACGGTCGATCGTCTGGCCCGAAACCAATATTGAAAGTCGGAAAGTCAAATCCCTGGGTGAATTTCCATATTAAAAATTCCACCCCATTCTAGTTTATAACTTTATCGGACTTATGATTTATTATTAGATTTTTGTTAAATGTTATCTAACAAGGCTCGCACAACTGTTCAAATATATAAATATGAAAAATATATAAACAAATATTTGTGGGCTAGAAAACCCCTTGCTAAGTCCTCTTTTCAATGGGTTAATCAGTAGTTGGTTTACAAAGGTCTCTGAACAGTGTCAAAGTTTTGTAATGTCATAGCTTGGGACGAAAAGCCTTTGACGGGTTTCCTCTTCCCTAATTTCTCTTGCCTCTTCGGTCAATGTTCGTTGTTTGTTATTTCATCACTTCAAGTAATGAAATTCGAAGTAAATGCTAGAATCATTGTTACTATAAAACAACTCACTATTATAATTTAATTCTATACGGACTCCTATTATAATTGATTTATTGGCTTTGCTAGCGTCAATTATGCTGAAGTAGGGCCAAAGAGGAAAATTTGTTATTCATCGATTATTTTCTGGTTTAATTTCTTAAATATTTATTTGAAGGAAAAGAAAATTATTCAGTGAAACGTGATTGAAACTAATGCGAAAACAGAGCGCTTAATCTATTTTGCTGATTTTCGTATCCGAGAAGCAGGAGACCTTGGGTGGTTTATTAACAAAGGTCCTATACCAGATAACAGACTTCTTTGAAATTTGTTGACGTATTTATCCCATTCCTCATAAAAAAAATTCATAGATCCTACAAAATCATTAAAGCAAGAGTTTACACTGACCAAGGTAACCTCGGTTTGTGCTACATCTACTAAGTCATCAACCACACCAATGACAACAATATCAACATGTGATGGAACCTATTGTAGACAAACCTTAACCCCATTATGTTTTAATTCGTAAATACACTTAATAACGAGGAACGCCTCAGTCCTAGCCCATGGACCTTTTGCACATGAAATCAGGTGTAGCAAAGCCACTTTTGGAGTCAGTCACAATAAGGATGTGCTGGTATGTAGTGCTTCATAAAAGACAAGGTCCGAACAGTCGTCGAGCTCCGCGCTCCGACCAATCATCGAGCTGCGCTACAACCAGTCATCGAGCTTCGAACTATCGTCGAGCTTCGCGCTCCGAACAGTCGAGCTTAGCGCCCCAAACAATCGTCGAGCTCCGCGCTTCAAACTATCGTCGAGCTCCAAGCTCCGAACTTTCGTCGAGCTTCGCGCTTCGAACTTTAACCGAGCTTCGCGTTCCGAACAGTCGTCATGCATCGCGCTCCGAACAGTCGTCGAGCTTCGCGCTCCGACAACACACCATAAAGACCCTAAGACATAATGGTGAACCCGCAAATATTGCGGCCCCGTTACCGAGGGGATAGTCGTCCCCTTGCGACCCTACCCGGGTTATGAGGTCCGCCTCGATGCCCGTAACCCCCACAGATTTCTTTGGAGATGACCAGCAGTGATTCTTTCATAAGCCAGTGTTTCAAGAATGCCTATTAGTTCAATGCTCATAATCAGAAGGTTATCGTTATCATAAAATGCGCATCCCCCATAAACTGAAGATTTTCAACCGTCTATATAAATGTGAAAATAGTTATTATACTTAGCAGCAATACATTTTTCGCTAGCTATCTTAAGTTCTGGTGAAGTTATTTTTTTTAGACTTGGCAGTAGGAATATCGAAAAAACATATGTCTTCAAGAGGTATCTCAAACAAATGCATAGGAAGTTCATATGGAGGCCAAATATCATGATGTGCAATTTTGATGTCTTTAAGCTTGATGTAACTGTTAAATAAATATGTGAAGTCGTGTTTTATCCATTAACGTAAGTTGAATGAAATTATCAAATTTGGTAATAATTTCAAATAAATAATCATTACGCCGCGAAAATATTTCTTTCTAATTTTTAAGTGTACCTCCCTTATATATACAGCTCATTTTCTAAAACATGAAACGGAGTAGATTTAATAAAACCACCGCCTAATCTTAACGAATATTTTTGAATAAGGTTTTTTTAGGGTGTATGGACTGGCATTAGCAGGAACAGTACAACCGTAATACGATCTGTATCTATTCAGGCTTTTATATAATACCCTTAAATGCAAAAGATTAACACCCCATTTATAATTACTAACACAACATAATAAATTAATGTATTTGGAATTTGGAAATGTGTCTATTCCAATTTAATTACCTTACCTAAGCCTATATTTACATGAGGAATACGATTCTTCCGTGTAAACACACGGAACTTAGCATTACTTAAAGCTGACAATAAACCAATTTCATTTAAGAGTTTTTCAAAATACACCAAAGTATCCTTAATAAGGAAAATACATTTTTAAATATATTTTTAAGAGTAAAATAGAAATCATCGGCATACTGAATAATTTTCAAATCAGTGCTCAACAGACTATTTACTTTTAAAGTGACAATATTAGATAAAGTAGGTGACATAGCCAGACTATCACGACATGTTCTACGAATTTGCTTACCATTCATTAACTCAAAAATAATTATCCTATGTTTGAGGCATTTTCTGATATATTTACAAATATGTGTATCCGTACGTACACCCTATCCAACAAGGCGCTCAGTAAGTATCTCAACAGACACGCCGTTATTTGCGTGAATAATATCTGTAAAAGCACATAAGAAGAGATACCTTTTTTGAATAAAACTTATTTCTCCATGAATCGACAAACGAGATAAAGCACAGGATCGTCCTCGACAAAAACCAATCATGTAGTGTGGAAATTTTTTACCCCTTTCAAAGAGATATTCTAATCGTTCTGTAATTATTTTATTGTAAATTTTGCAAAAACAGTTTATAAGTGAGATAGATCGATGCTTAACTTCCGAATCAAAATCCTTAATTTGCCGCCACTGATACAAAATAACTGAAGTGCTGTAGATTTAATTATAAGTAGTAGATAAAATTTTCCTTGCGCTTACTGGCAGATGATAAGTCATGGAATAAACTATACCATCAACTCCTGCAGATGTATGTTTTACCTTAAAACATAAGTCAGTTCAACCATGATTCTTAATGATGTCGGTTTCATAAGTATTTGAGCATCGATTAAACGGAGGAAAATCAATGCCATCAGAGATTACATTACTTAAAAATATACCAGCTTCATCTGTTAATATATATCGGTTCGGATAACCTTTTATTCAACGAAGCTTGCGCCATATCTCACTGCAAGTTGAATTTAGATTTATACTATCACAAAACATTTGCTATGATGCCAATTTTGACTGACAAATTAATTTGCGAGCGATTTTTGTGAAGTGTTTTTAGGGCAAGCATTCTTTCTGCTACATCCTCTGAGAATTCTAGGTTCCACCAAGGCTTCGGTTTAAATTTTGATACTAAACTTTTATTGTTTCGTGTGAGAGGGATAAATTTGTCCGCCGAACCGTTGATTATATCAAGAAATCTGTCATAGTTTTCTTTCTCTGTTGTTTTTCGTTAAATTATACTTATTATCCAAGTTCGCGTTTCGTGTAGTTTGTGAGTAGCCGGTGTTTGAGTAGTAGTCTATTGGAGGATAAGAGGAAAGGAGGGCAACGCATCTGCATGACATTAAAAGATCCTGTTCCATGAAGCATATGTGAACATTATTTGTACAATACTATATTGTTTAGCTATAGTGTTATTGTGGGAACAGGATATGGTATAACGCGCATGTCTATGGGCACCGGTAGTGCTCAAATGTCGTATACCATATGATGAACACATATTTTTATTGGCTGGCAGTTTTACCAATAGACACCGTACTGTTGATGCCGAAATCACATTGCTAACGATCTACAAAGGCCAATTTTCTCCCGCTTTAGTTCGATATGTTTGGTCAATTATTTACTCGTGTTTGTAGTTCATTCATCCTAGAAGAGCAGACTTTACGGTACAGAGGAGTACTACTCAGTATGCGCAGTACAGACGCGCCACCACGCATACTGAGCAGAATGCCACGTGTCATTTCGAATACCAATAGTAGGTAGCGTGACCGTACCACGACTAATGCTTTGGATTTTTAAAAGTGAAAGTTTTTTAGCGATTTTATATACTTTTTGCGAGTTTGATTTCTGTAGACTCGGGACGGGCGTACATGCATTAGAATCGGTATTTTTATAAATAACTTGCTATTTTTCCATTGTAACGTTTAACAATAGTATAAATTTACAATGATATAATTCCTTATATACGAGTACATTAAATTATTTAGAATATATTGAGAATAAGTCATGTTCCCAATTTACATGAAATTGCTTCTGATACATCGGGGACTAACCCATTTATCGAATGAAGAGTGACACATATATTGGGTATTTTACAATTGTTTGAAACAACAAATGGATTTGGATACTGGTTCACTAATATCTCCTGTCTACATGATAAGTAGGTATACATTGGGAGTTTAGTTTGAGTATTATAATAAAATTATGTCAATATGTTTTAAACAATCTGGTGGGTTGGCAAAAACACATGGATTATTGTTATAATTGAAGTATGTTTTATAATATATAGTTATACATTCGTTAGATATTAGATTTGAAACTTAAGAGTCATAAATAGATATTATGTGAGCACCAATATATTTACCATCTATCGATATTAAAAAGTCTAGCATCTTCCATCACTGTGTTCATTGCGTTTCTGTAGCAGACAGAGCTAGTTATGCGTGGAGATGCTATACAGCAGCGTTTCACGAATAATAGCACGTATATTCCTAACTAGGAAACTAAAACAACTGACGTTGTGCGTCTTTACAACTAGTACTTTGATATGATAATTTTAATACAAAATAGTACTCGTTTCATTACTTGTTTTACATTTAAAACAAAAAGGGGCACATAACTTTACAAAGCTGCTTTACAGGAGTGATCTCATAAAATTGATAGTCTTTTTTATCATACGCCGACACGCTAGCCTGTCATGCTAGCCTCATCCATCTCTACTATAAGGATTAATGCTTATACAGCATCTTTATGTTCACGGGTATGTGAGCCGGGAACGTCTTGACTTGACGAAAACATTATGAACAATATTATTTCAAACATATATGAAATAATGTTGTTTACCTTCCATCCCTTTCTATCTATAGGGCATGTTAACAAATTACGATAAGGTTAAATACCGTCGATAACGTTAAAATATTTTAGATAATTATGGCATAGTGGAATCGAAATCTATGTAGGTTTCTCCTACGTCTAAACAATAAGAATAAAATAGGATACTTATGTTGTCAAATAGAAAGTCAAAAAGCGAATTGACATTCAGCACAAAAGACTACCCTTACATTTACTTTAACTTTGTAGGATATCAGAATTTAAAGAGAAACAGTCTAAATAAGATCAATTGTATCATTTTTTTTTCATAACAGACAAATTTCACGACTACTTTTGTAGACAACCGATACAGATTATCGACTGGAATTATATTCAATGTGACCCTATTAAAAACCTGATATAGTTCAGTAGCCAGCATATTCAGTTGCTGTTGTGTGCTCTCGAGTCCCGGATCGAACCAAATTTTTAATGGCATATTTAGATCTTTGAAACCATTTCCGAATTAATAAGTTAGCTGAGTGACCTTGTAAAGCACGCGCCTTACTCTTATAAATTAAGCCCTCAGTCCTACGCTTGATTTCTCGCCCGCCATGTCAGACTACCTTCGTAATTCGTACATAATAAAAAGAGAAAGAGGAATACACAAAAAAATTTAAAGTACTAAAACCCGACTGCTAACCGTTAAGAAAAAAAACAACGCTAGTTGATAGCCTTCTTTTATATTTTATGCTTAGATTAGTATTATATAGTTTGTGACGCGTAAATCTATTTTAAAATACAGTTCCTTTTTTCAGTTCCGTTAGTAGTAGTTAAACTATACATATATTTTGAAATCGTTTAAAATTTAATATAGATACCCCACTTTATATTCAGAACCCCGATAATTTGCGTCCAAAATGTGCTATTTCGATTCTTTATTTTTTTAATGTGCCCATTGCCTATCTTGTTGCCAAGTCGATATCACATACGCTGAAATCCGTTTAGCTATTCAGGCTGCAGGAGGGTACATACAATATTAATACATATATTACACTCTAAAAACATTACTGACATTCTTACTCCGTCGCGTAAGATTGCATTTCTAATTGTAAAAATATTTGTACATTCTAACATTATTACCTCGTACTTGTAGCTGGTGCAAAGTCTCTATACAGGAGCCACAGTGGTTGATCTACGATTTTGTAACTATCTATAAGTCTACATATTCGAAAAATATTAGGATCTATCTTTTATTAACCCTATAAACTTATGTGGGCAAAGAGGATCGGATCCGAAAATACCGAGGGAGATAGCTTGTTCTACAGTACAGTTATTAGTGGTTAAAGTGGCGATCAAACCGCACTGTTGTGTATATATAGACATCAAGGTGTTGTGCGTGGAACGTAGAATTCTGTCGCGTTATCCGAAGATGCGTCAAGTCTGCTGCCGGTATAAGCCCAACAATTCCTCGGAACATTCCCCACAGAAAACACGATAAAGGAACAATAAATCGACTTCTCTTCGTAGGACCAAAGGATGGAAATTCTTGCAACGTTATGCTTGAAATATAATAAATAGCCCAGCATTTTCAAAATTGTAAAAATAAAGTTAGTATAATTAATACGTTTCTTCAATATAACATATAAAGGGATATTGAAATATGCGAAAATTGTAACTCATATAAAGGTCCAGTATCACTTCTACTCGTCCGCCATTTTTATGGAATTATTTCGCTTGAGTCTTATTATTAGCTCTTTTATGTCACAATGCGTCCACACGCACCATTAAATCAAACAAACGCATCAAAGGCGTAAATAAGACCCAACCAAAGTTACTATCGTATGTTAGCATTGAGAAAAGTGCAGATATATTTTTATGTACTTTCCTAAATTATACAGATATTTTTGTATGATACCTAGTTCGTATTTTATGCGATTCTCTTGAAAGTTAGGCGTTAGATGAATACAATAAATATCCAAATTTCAAGATTATTTTTTACTCAAAAGAATACCTATGCATCTCAGGCCACATTTTCCATCCAGTCGTAATCTTATGATGGGATATGAAATGTCCTGTCATACTGAGGTGATCCTCAAGCTTTACAGAAACATACCTCTTTTATCAGAATATGCAACATTGTTAATTTATTAAGGTATAATAAGCATATGATAGTCAATATTTCATTTCAGTGACCTGACGATGAAACGCGCCGATTCTAATCCAAGATCTCTTATTGTAAATCGATTTAAAAATTCTTTCGCTATTTGTATTATTCAAGGAATTATACTACTATGAGACACTCTGTGCTCTGCTCATTTTGGATAACATGGGGGGCAGGGGAGTCTAGATGATGATTACGTCATCGGTAGTTATTTACTTGTTTACACGAATGGAAATTTGCCTTTCGTGTAAAAAAGTAAATACATACGTCTTTGCTTGGAAAAGAAACGCTTCTTCGGGGATTCCCGCAAATAATGCATACGTTTAGGCACTCGCTTTAGAACCGAGTAGAGGAACTACCGCGTGCTTTTCATTTGTCTTAAATTTCCTCTGTCAGTGTATTGTCTCGTTTGGATACTATAGCGAGCAGAAGTATTGTAAGCCTAGCAATGCAAGTTAACATTTGTGTTACCGTTGATTCTATTAGCCTAAGTTTATTTTTAAATGTGATGTTGATTCAAATAGACAAATCCAAGTTATACCAAAAATTGTTTGAAAGTTTTAAAGAATCTCATACTAGTACGAAAGTACAAAGTGTACAAAAGTTAGTTAAGGAAGTATGGTAAATTATAAATTACAAGCAAAGTTCGACAAGGAACTAGATATTATTGTATCTAAGAGAATTGAATTGAAGAATTGCAAGCGGTGACTAAGAATAAACCCAATCTATTACATTTTTTTTCCAAGGTGAGTGACGAAATCATTTTAGGTACCTATGAGTACTAAAAAAAAAAATCGCTAAAAAGTTTATCTTTACATTTTGTAACAATACTTTAGACGTTTTATGATTAGAAAATATTATGGCGTATCTCAAAGTATAGAGATGATATTTATTTATAAGAGAATTTCTCGCTTAAAGATGTTGGATTTAAAGACATAGAGCCTTAAAGAATATATAAATGCAGTTTTTTATTACATAATTAAATGTTATATTTTATGTAGCTTAATAAGAGAATCTATAGCAGAACCCATCGAAAGTTTATTTTTTGGCAACGTCTACCTGTAAACCTGTAGAAAAAAACACAAATTATACAGCCAGCTTTAAGCGTTAAAAAACAGGAAGAAGGTAAAATAAAACTCGGCAATTAATTCACAACAGCAATGCTAAAATAATGAAAAGGCGGATAAACAGAGAGCAAAACCTTCTCAGGTAGCGTATGAAAAATAAGAATGTTCCACTCGAAAATTATCTGCATTCTTTGTATTCTACCAGAGATACTATGCCAAGCCGTGCTGAAGTTGATAAACAGATTATTAAGTTGCGCGAGGAAATAAAAACAGCAAAACATTCTCGAAACAGAAAGGTTCAAAACGCAGTTGTCCAGAAGAAACACAGGGATGGTGTGAAAAGAAAGTTAGGACATATTTGTCATGAAAATCCAGAAATAAAAAAATGTATCTCTGACGGATTCAGTGGGACGTCCTAATCTTAAAAGCATGGACTAGGAAAAGCAGTGGTAATCATGACGGTTGATGGATGGTTCAGATGAGAATCCACGTTATCAGGAAGTCATAGGTTTTGCTATACAACACTTTAAGCGATATGATCTTGACGCACTGTTTTTAGCTACCGATGCTCCTGGAATAAGTGCGTATAACAGAGTAGAGCGCAGAATGGCTCCTCTTAGTCTGGAACTGGCTGGTTTAATATCACCTTTGACCATTTTGGGTCTCATTTGGATGAATGTGGCGTTACAATCGATGAACATTTAGAAATATCTAATTTCGAATTTGCAGGAAATGTATTAGCTGAAGTATGGAGTTCAATGAAAATTGATGGCTATAATGTTATTGTAAAATATTTTGGAGCAGGTGAACAAGATATTCTTGCTTTTATACACATTAAATGGTATTCAAAATATGTGCATGAAAGCCAATACTTGCTTCAAATTGTAAAATGTAGAAATACAGAATGTTCAGGATGTGGCTTATCTAGATTACTAGACAATAGGTTTCTTCCACTACCTGTAAAAGTAAGACAAACAGTTGGTGACTTGGTTTTGGATGAAGGCGGGCAATTCCTTAATCTTCCAGTCAATTTAGCTCTACGCTTAAGTGCTTTCTTTACTCATAATGATAGATGTGCATTATTCAAATTTTTGAGCACCATGATGTTGAATGACTCGATGAGAACGACGTAGACATTCCAAAATCGGATGGAATGTGAGCAGACTCACAACTCGGAGCAGCAAGCCAATATCATCGAAAACTTAGAATCATGGATTCGGGGTTCAAGGACTTTCAGACTGCTTATTTGAATTTAATATGTGTCCCAAAAATTTAAAATAAGTTTATGTTCGTAAGATTATAATATTTTTGTCTCTTCGTTCATGTTGAATATGATATCAGTAAAATCTAATTTCTATCCTAAATCTATTTTCTTATTTTTACAATTATAGTTATAATTACAATATTAAAAAAAACAATACATTGATTGAAAAATGTTTCCATGCTTTTTTTTCATTGAATATTTTCATTGAACTCCATACTTCAGCTAATACATTTCCTGCAAATTCGAAATTAGATATTTCTAAATGTTCATCGATTGTAACGCCACATTCATCCAAATGAGACCCAAAATGGTCAAAGGTGATATCAAACCAGCCAGTTCCAGATTCCATAAATTAATAAGAGATTTTAAATTTGTCATTCTTTCACCGTAAATAGGTTTGGTATATATTTGAATGAATTGGTATATAGATTTTGCGCAGCTAAAACCGCGTGGCATAGTCAGTCGCTTATATTTATGATTGTGCTATCGTTAAATTTAATGGATTGAATTAAATGACGGAATAAAAAAGAGCCAAGCTTTTATACTGTAATCAAATTTTTATGTGTAATCAAATCTCGCAAGTTGAATTTGAACCGCTTCCCAGGTACTCCTGCTGAAATTCCGGGAGTTAAATTTGCACCTTTCCGGTTACGGCCACCGAAACTGCATGCATGTGTAAATTGGATGGCAAAGCTAAATTGTGATGACATTGAGCTGATATGCTGATGGAACTAGAGAGAGGCACTCGTTAGATAATTTAAAAATATATAAATTTCATTATCTTTATATTACTAGTACTCAGCTAGTTTTTAAAATAGACTGAACATATATGTAAAATTTAGCAGGGTGCCCTATTTTAAGGCCGTGAAGAATCTTCGTAGATTTTTATTCTACCAGTACTTTTGTTGGGCTCCCCAAAAACGGACACTTAAGGAAAATAACAATAAAACCGGCCAAGAGCGAATCAGACTCACCCATGCTGGGTTCCGTGCCAGCCAACAAAAAAAAATTATATTGAATTCTATGATCCCAATATATTTTCCAATTTTACTCTGAGCAATTTAATGTTTAGTTTTACTACTTTATATGTTAGAATAGGTAAAAATAGGACCCAGGTTCCTACATACCCATTTAGAGATACCTGTTTAATGATACCCACACAAGGCTGCCCACGTGATGAAAAATTTTTACTCCTCGGTTACATATTATGTACATTATACATGGAATGCTACACCAAAATCATTTTATTCCACAAACATTATCGTATGACAGCTGCCAAGTTTCGTGCAATTTGTGTGTAACCGGTGACCCATTGGAGGAGAGGAGGAAAGGAGGGCAGATATCCATGACAGAAATGCGGTCGTCGGTAGTCGTCAAAAAGCTCCAATTTTTCGTTTCGTCTCTTAACTCCTAGGGAGGATCAAAAAGTTCGTGGCCTAACCTACATGGAGCTATGACATCTTTTTAAATCTACCGTCATTTGTTAGTATGTGTCATATTGATTTATTGTGCGAAGTTTCATTCCCATACTGCAAAATATATATTTCCTGTGATTATTTGTTTGAAGCAATCTGACGGAATTGTCAATAATGGAGAAGATTGAACACCATACAGTCATTAAATACCTCAATAAAAAAGGCCTATCACCAAAAGACATCCATCAAAATATGGTGAGCACTTTGGGGGAGTCTGCTCCATCGTATTCCAGTATCAAGAAGTGGGTAGCTGAGTTTAAGCGCGGTCGTGAGAGCATTAAAGGTGATCCTGGGAGTGGAAGGCCTACATCCTCTACCACGAAAGAAAACATCGATAAAATTTGTGATCTCGTACTGGGTGACCGACGTTTGACCATTGGTAAGATAGCTGAGATAACGAACATTAGTTATGGCCGGGTGCAACACATAATAACGGAAGGGTTGGGGTTCCATAAGGTTTCTGCTCGCTGAGTCCCGAGGTTCCTTTCAGCTGCACAAAAACGAGATAGATACATAATTTCGCGAGACTGTTTGGAACTTTTTGAGACTGATCCCGAGGACTTTTTGTATAGATTTATTACCATGGATAAAAGCTGGGTTCACTACCATACCCTGAATCGAAGCAACAATCCGAACAGTGGAAAAGGTCAGACTCTCCTACACCGAAAAATGCTAAGGTCGTTTTGTCAACTAACAAAGTCATGGCTTCTGTTTTTTGGGATGCGAAGGGCATTCTTTTTGTAGATTATTTGCCGAAAGGTCAAAATTTAAATTCTAGTTATTATTGTAACTTTTTACGAAGACTACGAGAAGAAATAAAAGAAAAAAGGCCGGGATGTTGCGTAAGAAAGTTTTGTTTCATTAAGACAATGTACGTGTTCACATTTCGGTTGAATCAATGTCTGTAATCCATGAGTATGGCTACGAATTGCTGCCCCACCCACCTTATTCACCGGATTTAGCCCCCTTGGATCATTTATTTCCAAATTTAAAAAAACATTTGGGTGGCTCTAAATTTTCGACCAAAGATGAGGTGATAGTCGCAGTAAACGATTATTTCGCCGACCTTCCGGAATCTTTTTTTCTTCGAGGGGATAAACAAGGTCAGGTGAAAGAAGTGTGTTGAACTACATGGAGACTATGTCGAAAAATAAAAATAAATTTAGATCCACTTTTCTTTCATTTTCTTGGTCGGGCTTAGAACTTTTAGATCCACCCTCTATTAAAAAACAGAATTATATCGTTGCTTGTAGCAATGCTACTCGTACTATAGTTCTGACGAAATTAAAGCTCGAAAGAGCATATCACCGCAGAAGAGATTGACGATCAATATCGAGGCTTACGCCAAGCTCTTCGGGAGAGAGGTGAAGAAGAATGTGGTGTTGTTCGGCAGTCTCCAGAATGAATAAGATTAAGTCGCATGGTCACTTTTAAATTGGACCAGTAGTTCTTAAGATTAACATGATCAAAAAATTTGTCAGCTTTTTATATAGGTATAGAAGTATATGTACGTGTTCAGTTCATTAACGGTCAGACGATATTCAAGCTGTAGCCAGATCGGTTATTATTGGCTGAAGGGATAAAGGCCGATGATGATCATGAGGTGTATAAATGTGTGTGTCCTTTTATGTCTGATATCATAATCCTCGATTTTATCATTGCAGGGGAAAATGCTCGTAACCGATCAGATATAAAATTCTTTGTAATTTATAAATTTTACACCTGCTTTTAGAGGATATAAAATGTATCTTCTATTCCCTGTTCCTGTGCCCTGGGGACAGAGCACAGGCGCGGCATACATTCGTTACGGTCAAAAGGGGTTGCAGCTGAGGTCGGATTAGTCGCAATGCTTCCACATTTTTTATTTAAAGTAATTAATAGATATAAGTTATAAATAAACAATAAGATTATGCATGATGCATGACACTACATCCTCCTATGCAACGGAATTGGACCTGCACCGGGAAGGTACCTCTCGCTCACTTGATATCGCTATAAAGTGACACCTACGTTGTCGCGTTTCGTGCGGTTTGTGAGTAGCCGGTGGCCCATTGAAAATCATAATTATGCTAATGTTCATTGCCATCGGTAGTCGTTGAATGGCACCGATTGCTCGTCTATCCCCCTGTTCTATAAAGAATGACTTACAATGTAAGTAATAGCTGAACAGTGTTACGTACAGAGAAACAATTGTGGAAAACTTGTACCCAAACTAGTTTAAGCTCTTGGGATATCTATTATAATAGATAAATATCACTACAGTAGTAAATAGGAACGTGCCTGTTACCATCGGGTTGGCTAGAACGGTCAAGTACTTCTTGCGCAAAGTACACCGGCGCAGGTAGAATTGATACTTACCTATTTTCAAAGACAGTCCCCATTTATGTATAGAATTAACAAAACCCTCTGTGGGTCATCAGTCGTCCCTGGCGTCATAATCATCAATTTATGCGAGCCGGTACCACTCTCACTTAATGTTACCAGCTTAGAGTTTTATTCTATAAATTTGGGACATAAAAATGTTTAATGGGCTTTTAACCAACCGACTCAGTAGACTCTCTCAAAGACCACAAATTATTTTCTATCAAGTTTCATGTTGTAAATCAACAGCTCAGTACCTACTTTGGATGGGTAGGTACATTTAGGGTATGTAAAGCTATTTTATTTTGACTATTATTTTAATGTCTTTAGGTGTTGGCAGCACTGTGCTCACTAAATACTCATTTCCGATCTGGTACGACTGGGAATGAAGTTTTAATGTCTTTAGGTGTTGGCAGCACTGTGCTCACTAAATACTCATTTCCGATCTGGTACGACTGGGAATGAAGTTTTAGTGCTTGAGAAATGATGTTTCTTTAAACATGGCTCGAGCTTTTTATAAAAAGAATTTGACTAATAGTGACTATTGTGTTGTCGGAGATCTGTCTGAGACATTACGGTAATATAATATACAATAATGTTGTATGGCTTGTGATTGGTATCATGAAGTGTTTGTTACAAAGATATCTCATAACAGAGGCCTTACGACTTATAAGTAAGGCTGAGTCTCCACGTACGTTGATGTTCGACGTTTTCACGTCCGTACGGTCATGCAATTTGCAAATCTTCAGTTTAGTGATGGGGTGTTTTTAGTGGTATGCTGGTGTGCTAACGTACGCATGATTCGACGGCGCGCGTAGGCTTAAAAATCAGTTCAATTATCTTCGTTATCGTAATATTATGAATAATATACGATAACGAAGATAATTGAACTGATTGCAGTTTAAGCGATAAATATCATACATATACTAATAACATAAAGGGCTAAAGAGTCTCTTTGGGTCATACTATGTACAACGACGCTACGAATAATAGGACCGAATTTACGCGAGTGAAACCGCGGGGTGATGCTAGTAGATCATATAGATTGATACTATCGCTATAGATATGTATTGATCACTATAGATTGATGCTAGTGATTTAGTGCCTTTAGTTACGAAGTTTAGATTCAGTTTAGCAAATACACAACATACTGAGGTAATACAATATTTCACTAAATTATAACTTAAAACATCACAACTTTTATCACTGTTAGAAATTTTCGTTACACTTGTTACGGCACGTAAACTTTTTTATGTTTTGAATATGCCGCGCTAATTTTGCACTTTACAATTAATTATTTATGTACCTATTTCGAAAGAGGTTTATTATGCAAACATTTGTTACTTCTACAGATCTAAACTTTGTGGATAACGAACGAAATTGAAGATAACTTTTAACGTCTGTTTTGTTGATTTCCATAAACGAATGTATTATGTGTTACGTATGATGGAAACTTAATTTAAAATCATGGACAATGTACATACTTTACCCATGCTTCTCGATGATGTTGACGTCCTTACGATGATAAGACTCATGACCTGTAGACTATACAGTGAAGACTATGTAGGCTGATGGGGCATGATATTGTTCACTTTTGGGGTGCCATACTTCAAAAGAAAAAACAGAATCCATATAGTATAGATCTATCTAGACCCTTTTTTCCAGTAACGCGTGGAAGTATCTCACTGAAATTTATTTTATTTTACGTAGGCAGCATTGGTAATGATTCTTTGGAAGCACGAAAAACAGCAAATTTCTATGTCAAGGCAATCATAAGATACGGCTGTTTTTGTTAGTAATACAAGGCTCCTAAAACCTAACAGGGTACTTTCCATGGGAATGATGAAATTAGGCGAGAAGTTACCTAATGTAATACAGCTAAAGTAAAAACCCAAAAGAATTAAATTTATAGAATACCTTTACCACAGAAAAAAACATTACATATTTATAGTGTGCCGCACTGAGTGCGAGCCTCACACCTAACCAGTTTTTTTTTTCTGTTTAAAATGCGTGAACGTTTGCTAGAATACCATAACCGTAGCATACAATATTTTAATTTTGCTTTGTTTTTTTGTAACTGATGTAAGATAAATAATAATAATAACTTTATAAGGATGTAGGTACCGGGGAAGACCCAGACTAACATACCACGGTCAAATTGGACGGGTACTGTCCGTAGGTGGTGTTCGGACCCTTCGCAACCGGCGTGTTTGTACGAAGTGAGTTATGAAAGTGGAGGAGGCAAGGCAGGTATGTGGGGATCGTGACATGTGGCGCTCCGTTCTCACTGCCAGCCCCGCTGGTAAACTGACGTGATGCTGTTGTATTTTGTAACTAATTTTAAAAAATGCGTGCTGGGACACATCATAGAAGGAACTTAACGCACAAGGTAACAGCATTATAAACAACATTCAAGAACAAGGCACATGCTAAAGGCGTATATGATACATATGTGTATCATCCGCCCCCTCCGGCTGTGATGTTTTTTCGTGACAAAAAACTAAACAGAGAAATTTTACATCAACAAAAAATCCCCATAGCTTTACTGGCCGTTTCGACAGTCAAACAAATACAATGTAAGTTAAATAAGTGTTGAAAACACAGGTAAGCTTTATGTATAGTGTTACAGAACAACGAAACGATTTGATTTTGGTTGCTAAGGAGTACAGTGTTCCTATAACAATAATAGCAACGTAGCCGTTTTTCTTATAGAATAGGGGGGAGGACAGGCAAACGAGAAATCGGAGCCTTTTTACGACTGCCGACGCCCATGAACATCCACATAATTACTATGCATATGCGTTGCCCTCCGTCCCACCCCCTGCCAATGGGCCTCCGGCTACTCACAAACCGCGCGAGACGCGACACAAAAATTTCACTTTCCGGCATTATTATGTGAGCGAGAGGTACCTCCCCAGTCGTGCCGGCCCAATTCTGTTGCATAAGTGGACATAGTGTCATGCACTGTACATGGCACTACCTCTTACTAAAAAGCCGTTGGGAATTACTACTGTAATGGCTTTTCTAGACGTTTTGTTTGTGTAATAATGAGCATTACGCGTCAGTGTAATTGGCGCCGACGGAACTGAAGGCCCGCCTATTATTTGTACATTGAGATCTGTTTTTGTTACATCGTTTCTTTTAACGTCGTACAATCCTGTTCGATTTGGAAAATAAAGTTTAGTGAGTGGTAGCGCTAGAGATGTTTCCCCGTCTCAAGCCATATGCACTAATAATATAAAGCTGAGGCGTTTTGTGCGTGTTATGTGTTTCTGGTGGGCTATTCGAGGGAAGGGCAAAAGGAGGGCAACGCATACCAATGATGTATCGGCATTTATGGATGTCGGTAGACGCCAAAAGGTTCCAATTCTCGTTTTTGATTTCGACTCGGGCAATCAACATAATTATCAGTCTTTCCGCTTATTTCTGAACATAGGCTATTAACGAATGATAAGGCCGCATCTTTGCACCTTTTTTTTATAGACGCGGGGCAACGCATTTACGCGCTTTCTCTGGCCCTGGGTGTGGTGTTGTGATATGTGGGGCTCGCGACACCATATACTGCCCGCATTACAGGACAACTCCACCAGATTTGGGACAGTGGGGTGAGTTTTTTGGGACAGTCCCGTGAACAAAAACGACTCTTGGCGTTGCTTTTTTTGTACCCTCTTCTTATAAGAGTGGTATAAAGAGCGATCCTCCACCTGCTCTCTAGCCCCCTCTTCTTATAAGAGCGATGCAAAGAGCATGCCCTTCGGTTCAATTGGCTTTGCCTGGGTTCACCCCAAGCTACTGAGCCCCACCGCCACGACGGGGCCTGAACCATGGCGGGGATCCTCTGCACCGCCGCCATTCGCTTCAAACTCTGACCCGCTAGTGCGGTACGTGAATATCGCTCTATTATATTACTACAATGGGACAGATATTATCATAGGGCAATCATACTTCTGCATTAACAACTGATCATCTGATGTTATTAACTGCAAAAAAGGAAATAAGTTTCCAGTAGATTTGGGGACCCGCCGTTGGTATCACTGGAACTCTCTCAAACTTCATTACGGTGCAATAATTGCGAGTATTGCTCCCGCCTAGTGAACTCGCAAAAATCAAAGATCAATCGACACTGTCATGCTTAACGATGGCGCTAAATCTATGCCAGCTGAAATGCTGACAGCAGGTAGCAGTTATGAAGTATACCTTATCGTTTATGTCGGTATCCACACTGATATAGAGAAAACATTTCATTGTGTGTTTGTTTATTTGTTTGTTTGCATTGAGCAAGCTCTGAAACTACTAAACTTTGAAAAAATATTTTACCATTACAATTGTACATTATCGCTGATGAACATAGGTTATACAATATATTATATTTTTTTAGATCGTTATGAAAATTTTAATAATACAACAAAGGATGTGAAAAATTATCTAAATAATTCCTTATATCGTAGCTGCAGAAAACATTGACAACTAGCTGTCCCGACGTACGTTGTTCTGTCGTAAATTGAATTATCTGTCGTGTGATGATGTTTACATGGCCGAAATAAAAAATTATAATATTTGTATATTTATAAAATCTATGTTTAATTATCATTTTTTGTGAAATATCTGCGCGAAGCCGGGACGGACTGCTAGTGTTTCATAATAATCACGAGAAACTTTTAAAAGAGTTTTAAGTAAAAACAAAATGTTAGAACACTGGCTGGGAGTTATTAGCATGACCACATTTAATAACTGCAATGCAGACGTAATAATATGTATATTATTACGTTCGCTATCGTAAGAAAACAAAGCCTTGAAACGATTCAAAAAAAGTCATTTATTTATTTTCCGTCCTGCACTGTTGCGTGCAAACTGAGACTTAGCTACCAGTAAAACTTTGCAAAACTATATGGATTAATCGGCAGTTGTCAATAGTAGTATTATGGAGTACTTCCAAACATACGGAAAACCCCGTAAACTTTGGCTATAATATTTTTTATATTATAATATTATAATATTTTTATTATTAAACTATACATTTGTTAATTATTATGTGATGTTTGTATAAATGTTAAAAATCCCTTGCAAAACTTTTAATTATTAGTTTTTATTTATTACACTTGACATAACCTTAATAATCTAATATATTACTAAGTCGTCGGATATTATTGTAATCTTTTAGGTCTTAAAATGATGAAGCGAAAAAAAAATCAAATGGACTATGTTTCGGTACCCACTCGAACTAATCACTATAACTATATTATTTTCAGCAAATAATAACATTAACTATGTAATTACTTCATATAATTATTTAGTAACATGAAGCCTTGTATCAAGTCTAATTGAATTTTAATTACAGCTACGATAGAACAAGGATCAGAGTTTCTAAGAGCCGAGATAATTACAGACTTACCGTCATCACACACAGAGGTGTCACGTAGAGCAGTCCGAAGTTCACCATGTCGAATATCTCCGAGTTGTACTTCATCCGATGTTGTATACAGATCGTCTCCATTTGCCCGTCGCCGAGATCATTTGTGATGGTTTCGACCCATATGAACTTCGGTGCACTATAAGCGGCGCTTGTAATCCAAACTCCGAGAATGACCAGCTAAAAAAATATGTTGAATAACAATAAAATACAATTTTGCTAAAAAATAGTAATTGTTGACCTTAGCGATTAGTACAATGGCTTGATACAAAACTGGAAAGTTGTCTCTTTGTACCCTTCTTTAGCTTGTGTAGGGCAAGGATTCTAAAACCTTTTTAGTTCGCGACGGGCTTACTGCTAAGTATTTGCTCGCGGGTATTTACATAAATTACAGAAATGAGAATTGTACACGAAATAAAAAGAATTGAGCTGAGTTCTGATAATGTAGGGCAAAACTGTTCAATGTATACGAAATAAAAAGAATTGAGCTGAGTTCTGATAATGTAAGGAAAAACTGTTCAATGTACAATATTAAATGGTCGTCATTCACATCGCTTTTCCTAAGTCGTTGTTTCCAGATAAAGCCCCGCGGTGCACCCTATTACAGAGTAGTGCTTACTCTATTACAAGTACATACACACTACATCAGCGTGCAGTTTAAAATCTCCTCGTACGCGGGGTAAAGGAACAATCGAAGGATTGATCTTCGACACCCTCAAATATATTCATAGTTGCGTTGCCGGCAGACAAGTTATTTTTTATCTCAGAAAGTAAGGATTATTATCTAGTTTGTTCAATGGCAAGCATGGAAAAAATATTTTCTTTATATGTTTATTTTTCAATTCAAGGGAAACTTTGCAACAGCAGCATAGGAAATGATTTTTCTCGGACGGAGAAAGATATTCTAGGGAAGTCCTATTAGTACCACACATCGAATATCAATTCCTGGGCTGAGTACGGTCGTCAGACGTGTTCTACATTCCAACATAACCTGCAAGCCCCATAAAACTGTCTAAAACCTACATATGAGAAAATGTAAGGACATAAAATCCAAACTATCACAACTTTATACCCTCTTACTAACTGAACTAGTGTAATATATTATTATGTGGAACGAGCTTTCCCTATCCATTTCCGAGTTCATAATCGCAAAAGCGCCAACATTACACAATCATCTCTAAACTATTTTATTATTAGTATCTATTATAATTTTGTATAGGAATTCGGCCTCGAATCTCGACCGGGGAGAGAGACAACCTCTCGTTCACACGATACCGCTTTAAAAGTAATGGCTATGTTGCCGCGTTTTGTGTAGCTTGTATGTAGCTGGTAGCCCGTTCGGGGGTTGGGTGAAGCGGGGCAATGCATCTGCACATGCGTACGTCCATACGCATTTAGCGATAGGCAATAGTCACTCAATTTTCCGAACCTCCAAAGGTAACGATTCCTCGTTTGCCCCCCTATTCTATTCTAAAAATTGATTTTTTTAAACCCTTCCGACCGGTATAATTTGAATATAATACATACAGTTACGTTCATATTCATTTTCCGGACCTGAACTTATGCTGTGGAAGTTAAAATAAGTCCAATACAGCTTCATCGGATTGCTATGAGTGATCGTCGGGCGACGAAACTAGGTTTGGGGTCGAAAAGGATCTGAACTACCTTTCTCCTGTAGGTGAATGAGATGCATCCCGATATGAGAATTTTTGTAATAGTTATTTTAACTGTTTTTATCATGGCCAGAGAGACCGAGAGTCCCTCATCTCTTGACTCTGACGTTGAGGGCAGCTCGCACACGATAAGCTTAAATAATAACTGTGGAGGGCCGTACCCCTTCACTCACAGACGGGAGATAGAACTCGCGCGCGGTAGTCTCGGTATACCTAATTTGCACGGCGATATTATTTGAACCAGACAAATCGCGAATCATACTGAAATTAGATTGTCATTATGATCTAATTCTAATATCTATTTCTTCTAGTATTAGACATATATAATCAAAGAACACAAATTTATAAAGTACAAAAATAACCCAATATGTCGATATTGAACATAACACAATATGACGATATTGTGTTACTGTAAATCTACGTATGCTAGATGCATTGGTCCCTCCTTTGGCATCCTCTAAATTTCTCTTGAACCAGATGTCGGACTACTATTGTCATTTGATCAAAGTGTTCCAGGCTCGTAAGTATTATCAATACTGTAAACTTGGCACCGATCCGTGATATTAATAAAGTTGTTTTAAATAACACGGTAAACAACCATCGGGATATTGTGTGTTAATATCAATAATGCAGATTAAAAATTCATTATTATGATTTGTTTATGGAGAATGATACTCAGTGCACATTAAAGTTCAAGAAGCCAAATGTAGTGGTAGCGATTGAATTCTACCTTATTACATTTGAGCATTTAATTGTAGGCGTGGGGTCCTAGAATCTTTACTTATATAATAGACCTGAAGTAAGAGGTAGTATCATGCTGCATTGCAGCCAAATTCGGCTAACACGACCGGGGAGGTACCTCTCGCGCACATGATATCGCCGTACAGTGACATGGCGTTTCGTGCGATTTGTGCGTAGAGGGTGGGCCATTGGAGGTGAGGAGGAACGGAAGGCAACGCATCTGTATGACTATAATGATATCTATGCACCCCACCCCACTAATACTTAAATAAAATTCAAGAGTTGTGATCTCTTGAATTTTATTTAAGTATTAGTGGGGTTTCAACGCGCTATTTCTCTTATATTCATGAGGAACAGAGTGAAACCGCAGGGTGAGGAATACAATACGAGTTTAAATCTAGTAAAAAATAAAGTATATTTCATCTATCAGATTGTCATGTATGCCAACGTACTTACTATACTTGTGGCTTACGTACATACGTATCATAAACAACTAACAAGTACCTTATCCAACCTTGTTACCTAGACAATACAGTGCATTATCCGTTAAAAGCTGTACGGTATAAAAAAAACTGTTTTCAAGATAAATAAATATCCGTATATGTCACGAAACAGTCCATATCGGATTTCGGTATTCTATAGTTTTCGTACCAAGCAGCTAAGCATTCACAGCTCGGTATGGAAACCATAGGATGGTGGCTCGAGGCTAAAACTGTTGCGGATTATCTATTTTTGATACAAAAACATTTGGAATCTGTTATTATTATTGTACAGATTGCTGTTATATTGAAGTGATGAATGGCACATAAGTATGGTCTACTCTACAAGAGAAACCCACTCAGAAAAATAAGATAATATTACTTATTAAAGAAATACTTGCACGTAGTGGTGAAAATAAAATGGTGCGTTCCTTTGACTGGTCCAATTGGATTTCTCAATTTATATTCCGGTTACTTTGGATAAATTTATATATTAAAGTGACACTTCCAAAATATTAAAGTATTTTCTAAGTTTACCATATATATTTTGTATGCACCATATTTTTATATCACTGACTATTCAATGCATTATCCGTGAGAATATACCTAATTAGATGATAGACTTAAGACCTGTTCTTAAACAAAATTACCTCATTTAACTTCCCCAAAACTAAGGGTTTTCCTTTTCAAACTATTAATCCAACACTGATCTAGGGTAAGTGCTACACTTGAGATGAGAGGCTTAAGATTAGATACGAATATATTTGTCATAGAACTAAACACGTTGACATTATTCACAAATACGAAAGTAAAATAAAGCTGGGTATATATATATATATATATATATATATATATATGTATGTTATTGACGGGGCAGATCGCTAGTCTTTCTTATATATAAAAACCAAATCCTCAAAATCTATGAGTCTATATGGTATCGGTTTTTTCAAAGTCTGCCGAACGCATTTTTATTCAGTTTTCACTCACGGATAGAGCAAATCCGGAGGAAAGTTTTAGCTTAGAATGTAGCCCCTACTTCTCACGGGCTGAGCCGAAGCACTTCGATAGTGTTATTTAGAAACGTTACATGTGTTACAATAGAATCTTTTATGTTCTATGACATATTAATATGGCTAAAACTAGGATATGATAATTACGTAAACTTGTTCGCCTTGTGTTAATTATTAATTAGGTACTCGTATTGTGATTTTCAGCATTCCCTGCAGGATTGCTTTAAAATAAGTTAAAAATCAGTTGAGTGGACTATCGTCCAGTGCTGATATATTTTCTTAACGTTTGATATCTTTTTATCATTTTTAGGGACACTCATCTCTGATGGGTTAGATATAGAGTTCACTTACAAGTGAATACATATCTAGGAAACCACGCTCAAATTTATTATATAAAATGAAAACAAATCGAATAAAAATGTTTACAAAATTATTACATTATTAAATTTTGATGTCGTCTAAGTACCTACTTAATCAAAACTACTTTTAGGTGTTTACAATTATTTGTAAAAGTCAATCTTACGACTTACTTTATACCATCTATAGCGGTTTCGGTAAAATGGATTATAAAACCCCAAATAGAAAACAAGCTATTTTCACTATATGTGATCGATCACAAACTAAGTAAACTTTGAGATGACACGAATATAATGTGAACTCTTCGCTATTTGTTCCTAGTGTCCCAGCAGAAAATTAGTAAGATATACTAAATATGTACATTTCGCCACCCAGATAACAACGTTCATAACGTCCAGGGCAATCCCCTTGATAAATTAAAATAAAAAGGTATATATAAACTGGTTTTTACTTACTCTTAGTCTGGTCGAGGTCAAAATTTGTTTACAGGTGATTGGATGTATGATCGCAAAATATCTCTCGGTACATATTACCACTAAGATGAAAATTGATGCGGTGTAGCTTAGGGAGTGCACGAACTGATACATCTTGCAGAGGAAATCACCGAACACCCAGCTGAAAAAAAAGTACGTGTATTATAAATATGTAATTCATTGTATAATTTCATACGTAGTACGAAATCACTGCCTACATAACGCATAATATCGCACGTAACGCAGTGTGTTATGTAGTCGTCTAGTCATCGCTGCAAGTTTTTAGCATAATGAGACCGAGATATACCTTTTATACTATTTTGTATATATTTCTACTGACGTAAAATGTACTTGCCTCTTACAAACATATTATCAAGTGAGCAAAACTATATACGTTTAATTTTAAAACGACTTGGATGCAGGCAATCCAACAACCTATATCCGTCGTAGGTTTAGACACAATATTTATTAGTTTTATCTGGGCCTGTAATTTTAAATATAAAGAAATTATGAACAGTGGATACGAATATATGTTTATCCACTAAAAAGCCTCTATCGCTTATTGCGGTTAACTTAAATTAAGACTTATGTTTACGGTACAAGTTTTGGTTATTTAATTATTAATAGTGTCAGGTTAATTCTACTAGTCCTATCCTTTTAATGTTATAAATATGAACGTTTGTATGTATGACTGTCCTTCATTAGGGTCAAACTACTAAATGAATTTAGATAAAACTTTACAGTAATATAGTTAATAAAAATTACAAATTAGATATTATTTTGCTTTTATTGTAATGGTAACATGACGTGCATCCTACTAATGACATTGTAAATGCTACAGGTGATTTAAAAAATGTATCGTTCTGTTTTGCCCTGTCACTCCAATTTGTCTATTTATTTCTTGATACACGACTTTTTGCACAATATATTATTTTAGGTGTCAATCACATGTATCCGAATGTGTACATAAATTTCTGTTTTTCTGATACCTTCATAATCATCATCATCATTATCAGCCCTCTTGGGTCCACTGCTGGACATAGGCCTCTTTCAATGAATGCCAAGACGACCGATCACCTGCTACTCGCATCCATCCCGGACCGGCTACTGAACGGAGGAGATCGTGATACTAATATCTTAGTAAATATAATTCTTAGGAGTATTTTAAAATGTTAGAGACAATCGAATTTGCCTGTCGCCTTCCGTGTTTGCGCCAGGAAATCTCTTATTTCTCAAATTTTTTGTATATGAGCGTTGCTTAGTGTATGTAATTTGTATTCTTCAGAATCAGAGACAAAGTTTTACTGTCACATGTGACATTTACTTTTATATAGAATAGGGGGGCAAACTAGAAATCGGAGCCCTCCTCGCGCTCACCCCACAACGGGCCACCGGCTACTCACAAACGGTACGAAACGCGACATTGACGATGTCACATTTTTGTGTTATTGTTATTATTCACACATTAGAGAATTTGTGTAGGAGATGTAATGGATATTTTTTAAACAACAACAACAACTTATTCTCCGGTCACATATATTGGAACATACACAGCCTTAAGTTTTGAAGAGATCCATTTGGTCACTGTGCTCTAAAAT
>JAFELO010000157.1:150484-164371 GCA_017140195.1 Eumaeus atala
ATTAATCTACCTAAACTTCCAAACGATGTTGTGATATGATTACTTTACGTAAAAGGCTGATGGCTATAGGCTGATTAATTCACATATGTGAAAACCTTCACGTTTGTGGAGCTGACAGTGACGGATGCGCTAAATTAGTGATGGTCAACCGTTACGTTAGAAACTGAGTTAGTCAGCCTTCAAAAATATGTACTCTTTTTAACATCATAACTAAGAAATCAGGTTTTTGGTTGTAACCGACTTTGAGTATCTATCTAAGCATAATGTATTTCCTCGCAATGTTACGTTAATATCCGTGCCTCCAATAGATATTTTTTCCGATATTAAGTAAAATGATGTTATTCCGGAACATAATGTAGATCTGTGCCAAATTTTAATCTATACTAATAATATTAAGCTGAAATGTGTGTCTGTTTGTTTTAAAGTTAGCATTTCTCTCAGGAACTACTGACCCAGATTGACGATGGCTATGATATGCGATGACGCTACGACTAATAATACCGAAGATATGCAGGTGCGACCGCGGAGTAATGCTAGTCATTTTATAAAAAGTCAATCTTTTATACTCGCATACCCGAAACTAGTAGACTGGTTGATCTGAAATTATGTTCAAAGGTAGATTTTTTTGACCTAAGGCCGCAGCAGAAATACGCTAAGAAATTTGGTCCCTACCTTCCACACTTTATTCAATGCCCTTAAATGAGGTTTGAAATTTTATGCCGAATTTATATGAATGCACCTATTTTAGATGTTAGAAACTTGTTTTTGAGTTACTGTACAAAAATATATAAATACCTATTTCACCGTTTGTGCAATTTATACCCTTAACGTGTTGAAATAGCGGTTAAAATTTTGTTATGTAATTCCGTCACTTCGAAAGTTTGACACTTGAAACTTTGTTAATAGGAAATTGTTTTAAATTGAGGAAGTACTTGTTTCAGAATTTTTTAGAAATTCTATGCCCGAAGGGATGAAATAGGGATTAAATGATTGTATAAAAAAATAGAACGTTTTACAACAGACGCACTTACGGGTGAACCGTGGAGCGCAGCCTGTTTTATATAAAGATTGCTAGTTATTTCTCTTTCCCGTGAGACTACTCGTGTAACATATATTTCAAAAGCCAAAATATTTTTTTTTTCGGGAAGAAATGAACCGGTTTACTTAGTCCGTATCATAATCTATGGGCGCGTTGCGAGCCCTCAATCTTGACCTAAAACAAGCATGCAACAACAAGTGATTATTATATAGATCCAATATGTGAAATTAAACAATAAACAATAATGGTACAGTGAACATATATGTGTCTAAATGTGTCAGTTTAATACGTTAGTCGAAATCTGTAGCCGCCGTTCAGCAAGACTACAATTAATAACCATAAATTTGCAAATAAATTAGTTAACTTTCTACTTGGTAGCGAGGAAGCAATGGGCACTGCGGTTTCATATTTCACAGCTAGTATCTCGTTACTTTTCTCAAGTACAGCTTAGCGCCTTGCTGTCTTAAACCCTCGCAACATTGACATTCTAAGCTTTTATTTAATTCAACATTTTTAGAAGTTTATCTGTAAGCAACTGATTTATGTTTAATTTAATCCTTAAAGGATTTTAAGCCCGGTTACCGCTTTCGCTGATTATGCATACATGTATAAGTCGGATAAAAATAACATGGAGTTGATCTGATGATGGAGTAGACTTGAAGGTTAATGCTATAAAAACTATAAAAACTCTGTAATAAAATATCGCAACCGTAACGTGGCTTGTTTGATTTCTCTTAACAAGTATTTTACGCCTAGATAGCAATCAAGGTCTGCTGATGGAGCTGGAATTTGGCCAAGGGTACACTTTAGCGAAGTTACAGTTCACTCGTGTTTGGTGTCTTGAAACCTTTTCAAGACACCAAACACTCTGTTTTTGTGTAGATGATGCTGCAATAAAAGCCTGTATAAAATACATTTTTTTTTAAATCGTTTTGTTACATTTACGCAACGCAGATTAGTTCTGGTTGAATGACACCAAAAGTATAATACCAAAGGTATAAAAGATACCCACGCACTTATCGATTCAATTTCATAATGTTTATCACGTTACAGAAATAACTCTGTTCTGTCGCAAGACCATTATTTTTGACAAGACAACATAAAGGCATATATATGCCTTTATGTTGATTTGTTATTCAAAAACTTATGTGAATGTTTTTGAATATTTTGAAGATGCGATACCAAAACCTTGTAGATAAATATTGTTTTGGAAAGTATGTACTGTAAGATAAAATTAAATAATTGTTCTAGCTTTTATTTCGTTTCCTTGCTAATTAATGTTCCTTGCTATTTTATTTTTTTGGATTTTTTATTGCATTACCTAGTCATAGTCAAAAAGTATGACAAAGACTACATACCCTTTATCATAGTCAACAGTAACCGGTTAGTTACCGTATCGAGCCGCAGAGCGTTTTGGGATATTTATAGTAGTGGATAACGTTGGTTAAAAATGTAGATAGTAATAGATATCACCGCCTTACAATAAAACTACTTTTATGAATTCTATCGCGGTTTATTTAACACTGTATAGAATTCGTAAAAGTACTTTTATTATAATGAATAACATTCGCATGAACTTAAGACATCAAGATATCACCGCATTAGAAAAGAATGCCGCACCGCATTTCTATTTAACTTGAATTGTTTTATGTAATCTTAGGTAGATTACATAAAATGATTCAAGATTTTGATGGAGGTACCTATTTATACTGCCATGTCCAAAATAGACCTTGCCAGTTGAGCTCATCGAGAGGCGATGTGCAGATTTTATCAAGTGGGCAATACGCCAATCCATAACGTCATCCAATGTGCAATACGCCAATTCATAACGTCATCCAGTGTTACATTGACTTCTTATCAAAATAGCCTTTCCCTCATTCATGTAGTATATGATTATTGCAGGACGTAGGCATTCCTTTATTGCAGCCGAGTCTTACAGCTGTATAAGTTCGTCTGGTTTGTGACTTTCCTGTAGGTATCCCGTTACAGGGATAGGAGAGAAACGCATCTGCATAACTTACACGTAGACCTTTATGGGTGTAGGTAGGCACAAAAATGTTCCTACTGCCCTCTATTATAAAATATTGACAAACGTAAGTCGTTAAATGCACCTTTTTTGATCGGATTAGTTGGTTTGCTTTGGTTTGAATCGGCTTTCAGTGTTGGGACCTCTCCTGGGATTTTTCGAAAGAGGCTCAGTAAATCCTCTGGTCCATAAATATTAAGACCTGATTTATGAACTAAGTGCTCCAATATATTAACATAATCTCAATTCCATTTAGAACAGATCGAGTGAAGTCTCGACATGTGATAAAATAAATTGAAATACTATTCAGTATTATCTGTCTTCACAGACAAGTCTATTCGACAACACATAGTAAACTCAAACATATGCACCAGAGGAGATGTGTCAGTTTATGCAGAACTTTGCGCTGAAAGCGTGACATCAATCCAACATTCACGTTAAGACACCTACTTAAGCGAGTGGCGCATTGTGTTGCAAATACTAAGATTTAACTTTAACACTAGAGTAACTACTTCAAAGACTTATATAAATAACAATAGAAATAGTTGTAAAAGCCCTACATTACGGTTTATTTTGTCGTGCAAAATATTCTGCTAATCAGCATACCTCAAATGCAAAGCCAGTAGGGGTTTAATTTTTATTTCCCGACGCAAAAAGAAAGGAGGTATAGTAGCTGTCAAGTCGATGGATCTACTATGAGACGGTTCTATTCATTCGAAAGCCAGTTCCCTTGCGGTGGTTGAGGTTGGTAAAAGTCGGTCCAGCCGTTTGAAAAATATAAGTTACCAGCAATTCACCCCGACCTCGCCCGTGTATAACTCGGGCCGGATTGCTACCATAAAAAAATTATCAACTTAAATCTTTCTCGGAAATCGCTCCATAATTTGGTGATAACCACATGAAAATCTGTTGAGTAGATTTTGAGAATACTATCACATACAGACGGATTTAGTATTATAATATGTATAGATCTCTATCTCTATCTAGTGTTCTTATTGCGTTTGAGATCTTTAAAATTTTTAATTTATAAATCACATTACAATGAATACTACTGCTTATGTTTCATTATCATCATCATTGGGATGAAGTCCACTGCTGGCTATAGGCGGATGCCTATGCTCTAGGACGGATGTCATAGAGCGCCATAGGCTATTTTTGTGTCTATCTATGTGTGTCTACTCCAAAAAAAGGTAAATTTTGGTTTGATCTGAATTGTTTCTTATTTTGATTAAGATATATTTAAGCTACTTACCTAACTTCGATACTCTAAATGGTGATGGTTCGTTAACTTTTATATCTAATTCCTTTGATAGTGCAATTCTTGCATATATTATTCAAAAAGATCTGCATATATCACCGACATCGGAGACGGCTCCAACGATGTTTTTGTAATTTTGAATTTAGGGGTTTTGAGGGCGATTTCATAAATAAGTAATACGAGTATAAAAATGAGATAAAATACAATATGATCAAAGTATATTATTGATATTTCATCAGAAAATAATTTGCATGCAGTTATAAGTAGATATAATTCCCAACAAAAACATGATGCGCTAAAAACACCTAGCAAAGTTCGGTCAACCAGTCAGGTACTTATAATAAAATATGACTTTTTTGCGGAAACTAAATACGTTTCATTAATATTTACTACCTAAATCCATGATGAAGAATAAACGTACAATAACTTAAAGCTAGGCTAATGTTTGTTTTTAAACTTAACTCTAAGCATTGATTGATAAACAAACTTGTACATTTCTTAAATTAACATGATAGTAGGTATATGAAAAAATGGCTTACCTCGGTATGAGATAGATAGTCAAATTTTGAAAAACACAAAAGACGCCAACACACAGATCGGCGACTGCCAAGTTTGCGAGAAAGAAGTTGGTAATCGAGCGTAGCCGTCTTGATAACGTCACTACTAGAATAACGAGGAGATTTCCTGGAACAAAGGTATTTGTTACATAAAAGGAAATGAAAAAGGCAAAATGAATTATATGAATTAAATGACATGTTTTATAAGATATTTTTTGCGTTCTTTGTCATCATCAACTCTTGCCTCTTCATGACCTCTGCTGAAGTTTGTTCTAAAGACTATAGATATAAACAAACTAATACAAAGTTTTGGTAATTTTTTTATTATACTATTTAATATGTAAATACTTCAATTGTCTCGTGGTGTAGTTGTTTATCGTGTTTAACTACAGATCGCGAGGTCTCGGGGTCGAGTCCCGGGTAGGACCAAAACGTGTTGCTGGACATTTAAAATTTCTAATAACATTCCCAAGTCGGGAATTTTATTAGAAATTTTATAATAAAATTCTCGACTTACGACGACGATAAGGGTTGTTAATGATGATGATATAATTTCTAGTCCATTACGTGCCTAGGTGAAACTAAGATGCTTTTTAAAATTTATTTTTTGAGTGTTTTAAATAATTTATAAGTTCAATACTGATGCGGATTAAAATTGCGATACAAGGTTAACTAACAGGGTTACTAAAAGCGAATAATTTTATTTGTACAATTTAATTTTCCACTTGATTATTTTTTAGGCGTGATCTTTTATTAGGCACGCTCAAAAGAGAACGTCGTTAATCTTGCGGTGTTTGCAGTAACCCTTAAGTAAATGTCAGTCTAAAAAAAGTTTTTAAAATTAATGACTTTTTATTAGTGTTTTAAATTGTACCTTAAAAAATTTTATTTTTTGACAGTACAAAAAAGTAGTAATGTATAAAAAAACATCACAGGCGTTACGGCATTATTCGTTGTATTTCACTTTGTTCTTGTTACTCTTATATCTCTGTCAAGGACTTGTAATTAAAGACGATGTGAATATTATAGATAATTAATAATTAAAGATTTCATAAAAAAGAAATATTATATGTAAGGTAAATAACATGCGTATGAACAAACCATAAAATTTAATAATTATAATAAATCAACCATTTCCGTTGCTAGGCTGACGCTGTGGCTAAAAAGCTATAAAGCTAAGAATAAAAGTTGCAAACGTAAGAAACAAAAAAAATAGTTCGAAGTGAACAACGCATGAGGTCTCAAAGGCCCACACTTAATAACGAAGGCACACAAATAATTTACTTAAAGCGTGATATTGATTAACCTGTATTATTAACTAACTTATATTACTCTTAAGTTCACCATTAACTCCTTTATTAATATCGACGGACTGTAAAGAGGTAGCAGGTGCTATAAGGAGACTGAAAAATTATTGTTGGCCTGGCTGGGACGGAATAAGCTCCCGAGCCTTAATAAGTATGCATAAACCTATTAACCCTGTACTTGTCTATCTTTTGGATATGTATGAAAGATGGTATTTTTCCTAAGGCATTTAAAATTTGTTGCGCCCATACATAAAGCCGGCGATAAGACTTGTATGAACAATAATCTCCCTATCGTAATACTGACGACACTTTCTAAAGTTATTGGAACTATTATCAACGTCAGGCTCACAAATTAATTATCTCGAAAAATATAAACTTTTACCCGACACTCAGTTTGGATTTCGCTCAGGGCATTCTACTGAAGACGAAGTTTGATATTTTACCGACTATGTGGCGAATAAATTAGATAGAAAGATGAGATGCTTAGCCGTTCTTCAGGACCTTGCTAAGGCATTCGATACCGTATCTGTGTCTCTATTATTGTCGAAATTATAAGCATTGGGAATTAGGGGAGTTCCACTCAATTTAGTATCAAGTTATCTGAAAATTAGAGTACAATACGTCAAAATGGGACAAACAGTAAGTGAGGAGCTCTCTATAAGCTATGGTGTGCCACAAGATAGTATACTAAGACCAATTATAATATTATTTTAATGCTACATAAATCAATTATGCAGTCTAAATTTGAAAAACTGTTCAATCACATCATATGCCGATGATACAGCACTTATGTTTTATGCTAGTTTTCTGGATGACCTTTATGATGCGACGCAAACAAGTCTTGATATTTTCTGTCACTGGCTTGCAGCTAATTCTATAATTCTAAACTCACAAAAAACAAAATACATGCTATTTTCCATTACCAGTCATCCTAGATATCATGCAAGTAGGACTACTATCGCACACAAATTTTATCCTGAAACCAACACTCCTTGCTATTGTTCAAAATTGGAACTAACAAATAACGTTAAATACTTGGGTATAACACTGGATAAAAACGTAACTTTTGAAGACCATATTGACACATTCGTAAAGAAAATTTGAAAACTTACACATGTATTCAAAAATTTACGTCATATTGCAGATATGGATGTAATCAAAATAGTTTATATAGCTCTGGCAAAATCTGTAATGTCTTACTGCATTAGAATCTGGGGTGGAGCAGCAAAGTCCATAATGATTCTATTGGAAAGAGCCCAAAGAATGCTGCTTAAAAGATGCTTTCTAAAGCTTAACATGTACCCAACTAGAAAAAAGTTTCGGAACTCTGTAAGGAATGTTCTGGATATGGTAGATGCTAATGAAAGAGTTATTATGTGTGGAGATCTGAAGGGATGGGTTGTGACGTAGCGGATAGGATTCAGGCCATGTTAGGTCCGTATGGCGGTAGTAGAGTGAATGATGCTGGTGAGCTCATTGTGGACTTATGCATGGCAAGAAATCTCCTCGTGACTAACACAATATTCCCATATACGGACCTACATTTGTATATATGGAGAAGGAATGAACAAAAGAGTGTGATAGATTTCATTTTGATTGATAGTAGGCTCCACAAAATTCTGATGGATGCGCGCGCTTTTAAGGTCCCGACCCCGATGATAAGGTCCGGACCACTTTTTTGATAGTAAGCCGATATAGGAATCTGTTCAAGGGTTGGCGCTAATGGAAGCAGCGCGTCCCACTCGGAGAGCTTGAAGGGATAAATAGTGAAAAGTTGCAAAATCTGAATATTAGAAGTCTGTATGCGAATGAGGTTCGGGAAAGGTTAGCTAAAGTTGACCTTCCCGGCCTAGACGTGGGTGAATGTTCGCAAATTCTGAAAGAGAGCGTGGTGGTTGTAGCGAAAGAGGTATGTGGAAATGCACAAATGCACAAGTCACATAATGGAGATGCACGGTGGAATGACGACGAATGTGAAAGCAGTGATTGAAAGAAAGAAGAGAGCATGGCTAGACTATGTTTCATGATTTTAAAAGAATGATAGTATGAGAGATACGAAGAAAGAAATATATCGTTGTTGTAGGAATACCACCAAAACCCTAGTGAAAGAAAGGCGTGAAAGAGAACGTCTGAAAGTGGAGGAGAGACTGGCGAACAACTTCCAGGCGAACGCCAAACTCTTGGGGGGAGGTGACGACGACTGGTCGTTGTTCGGCAGTCTCCAGAGTGAACAGGGTCAAGCCTAGGGATGGTAACATTCTCACAATCACTGAAAGTGTGTTAAAACAATGGAGTGAATATTTTGGAGATATGTATGTGTCTGTCCGGGATGTTGCCTCGGCCTATGTCTCCGTAAATGATGCAGTGGCTGGGGTGGCATATGAGGAGATAGCTATGGAAGAGATTGTATGGGCGATAAGAGTTAAGGAAAACGGAAAGGCTGCGGGATTAGACCAAGTTACAACTGAGATTATCAAATATGGTGGCTCTGCAGCCTGGGACTATTTTTGAGTCCTTTATAACACCTACTAGAGGACAAGTAGAGTCACCGAAGACTGGCGACGTGCGACCATCGTGCCCTTATATAAAGGCAAGGGTTCGCGTATGGACTGCAATAGCTATAGGGCCATCAGTTTGATCAGCTTAGCACCGAAAGTGTACGGAAAAATAAAAAGAACTATTGACATTTTAACAGAAAAAAGAAAGATATTCCGTGCTAAATCATACCTATCTACTTCGCCTTAATATTCACGTTGAATTCACCATATCGATGAGGTTAATTACTTTATGGTGATAGGAGTATTTTGAGAAGAGAATTTATTACATTAATACATTCATAATAATTGTATTATAGACTCATAAGTTATTTATAAGTGTAATGTTTAAAAAATTATGACACCTCTTTGGAGCACTAATTATAATTAAATAATAAAGTAAGTTATTTACTTATTAATCGAAATATCTCTTACAACATAAACTTTGTTATATTGATGATAGTTAGAGAATTCAATGTTCATGTGATAATACTGCATTATTGCTCAATTGGATGGAATAGACATAAAATCTATAATTATTATAAAACAAAGTCCCCTAAATATGTTTGTCTGCATATGTTTTCTCAAAATCTACTGAACAATCTATTCATGTGGTTTTCGCCCATGGATAGACTGAATAGAAAAACATTACCGTAACAATCTGGACCTATCATTCACGGACAAAGCCTGTGCGGACTGCCTGTGCAATATAAGAGTTACTTACGTAATAAAATACTGCCCACGAGACGAAAACCAGCAAAGAAAAAGATTTAATTAAAGATTGATCCACCCGAACTGAAATAAGATGTTGGACCATATGACGTGACCTCTATTAGTTCTACGAGGGTTTGCCATTCTCTTGATACTTGATTTATTATAATGAATAAGTTCCTTCTTTCAGCAATATAATAGATAACTCGGCTTCATTAATGCATTTAGTTTGCGGCGTGTAGAAGTAAATCAGGTTAGAGGTTGTGGTCTCCGGTCCGAATTATGATGAATTTCAAAATCTATCATGTAGCTGTAGAGAGTTTTACATCAATTCCCTTTGCAAATGGGTTGGGAATTCAAACCCCCTAGCTTCTACAATAAATAGAAATATTAATTTATTTTATGAGTATTAAAAATAATATATAAAGCTTCAGCAAGTATATTACAATAGTTTTATTAAACGTAATTCAAAAATCTAGTTTCATGCTCCAGTTTAATTAAAACAAGAATATACGTGTCTCGCTATATCTTTCTAGGCACAACAATAATCCCCACCATGGTTCGAGCCTTGTCGCGGCGGTGGGTCTCAGTAGCCTGGGGTGAACCCAGGCGAAGCCAATTGAGCCAAGGGGGATCTTTGCACCCCTTTTATAAGAAGAGGGGACCTATGAGCAAGAGGAGGTGGCGCTTTTGCGCACGGGGCAAAGAGCGAGGATGGGAACCTCATCCCATTGCACCGTCCCGGAGTCAGTGGGGCTGTCCTGTAGTGCTGGGCAGCCTCATCTGTGGAGTTGGTCCCTTAGGGGACTGACTAGCCGTCGAGTGGTCCTGATGATTGTTGTTCCGGGGCACCTCACCAAGGTCGGCACTAATGGCACTCGCGGTGGTTTTTGTGGATATTCGGCACTATCATGCGCCTCGAGTCCCACACATCACTGAGCCCCACTCAGGGCCGGTCATGGCGCGTAAATTTGTTTCCCCCGTCAACAAAGAAAAAAAAAAAAATACGAATTTAAATACAAATAAACGTTGTAGATGTAATTTGATTTGTACGTGCTATATTCGGTGTTTCTCTGTCCGTTAGAATTCTTAATGAAGTCATAACTAAAGTTTCCGATATCACGCGAAGAATGAGCTCGCTGAAGTGGCGATGGGCTGGCCATATACTCAGAAGATCAGATGGCAGATGGGCCACTGAGTCTCTGGAGTCGAGGCCGCGTTTAGGAAAACCAAGTGTGGGAAGACGATCTCCGTGTAGTAGCTGGTCAGGGATGGATGCGAATAACAGGATATCGGCCATCTTGGCGTTCATTGAAACAGGCATAGGCCTGGACATAGGTCCAGCAGTGGACCGATAAGAGCTGATAATGATGATGTAAAATAAATATCTATTGTATTTTAAAGTAAAATTAATTAATATTTTGTTGCAAACAGATATAGATATCATATCTAAGCATTTTGCGTCATAAGATAACATCATTTTGTTTTACTACGCGTATCGCGCTCTACTAGGTGTAACGCGATAAAACATACGTCCCATTACGATCTGTCTACGTTATAATGCAAAAAGTAATATTATATGTTAGTAATATAAATAATATATAGGAACACTTTAACATATGTATTAATAATAATAATAAATCCTCCTAGACGAATTGCGGCTACAGTGACCATTCATCTCTATCGAGAAGAGCTATATGCAGGACATGTTATAGTGCACAGTGTTCTCTACTCCGCCATTCTTATTGTATAAAGCAGGCTCGGGCCCGACTGTTTAACGTAGTCTCCGAGGCACGCAGGTCATACACCGCCAAATAACTAACTACGGACTGTTGTCAGAAATTGAAAAACCCTAATAACACTTTTTGTTTGATCGAGTTCCGGGACATAGCGTCTGTGGACGAACCACTGCACCACGAGGGTGTACCTCCAAAAGGCATTAGCGCAGATGAAAAAGCTTTCACTTCAATGACATCATGACTTTATATTAATCTTTATTGTCTACTAAGATATGTGATATGATGGATTTTGACGGCTATGCTTATTACGTTTCGCGTAGTTTATTAGTAGCCGGCGGCCCATTGAAGGTTAAGAGGAAATGAAAACAATGCATCAGCCTGATAATAATGCGGATGTGTCTCATACACGTCGGTAGCCATCACAAAGTATCGATTATTCTCGTTTGCCCTTCTATACTATAAAACAATAAAAACATCTGGATTGTGCAATATAACTATATTTACCACATTAACTTCAAAAAATAACATAAATGGTCATTGCTATTAAATAAAAAGAGAAAAAATACACTTGCGAATGTGGTGGTGCACTTAGGTTCGATAACATTGTGGAATATTTACTTAATATTTCTTAGCAAATCAATCACACAATTAATACTGAATTGAATAAGATTCATTCGTTAGAACCCTGTTTATCGCTTCGACGCCTAATATGATTACGCAAACTGGAAACTCCAAAGTGGACATAATTTTTCGCTACAATATGTGCAATATCATATGTATGTAAATGTGCCTTCCTTACTGCCTAAGCGGCACCTCGATATGCTAAAGCTCGAGGGAGCTAAGGAATTTACAGCACACTCAAATTGATTTGTATTGAATTTGGCACCTCAATCTAATAAAGGCTTCAAAATAAACGCAAGCTTTATTTGCTTTCATCCCTTCAGGTCTTTTTACATTTTTACAGAGTCTTCTTATTACAATTTAATGTAGATATTATCAATAGTCATATACATATTATAAAACAAAGTCTGTCTGTCTCAATGAGACCGATTTTCTCATAATCTAATGAACATATTTCATGCGGTTTACCCCATGGATAGAATGATTCCCGGGGAAGGTAGTGTATAAATTGCAAAAGTATGAGGCCTTTCTTTATTTGAAGTGAGTCCGGTGATGTGTGGGACTTATGTCCCCTCTTCATATCACGGGAGTACAAAGACCACCTCCTCCTCCTGCTCCTTAGTCCCCTCTTCTTATAGGAGACTTATAAAGAGCAGCCCCTCGGATCAATTGTATTCGCCTGGGCCCACCACCACCACAAAGCTCGAACTATGGTGTGGCAAAGGTAACACCGTATACCACCGTAACCCATGGGCGAAGCCGGAGTGGATGGGCATATTATTAGTGCATTGCATTGTAACTTTCGCCTCCGACTAACCGAAGCGATGTGAATTAAAATTAATTCTGTTGTTTTTCATATGAATATTCAGAATTCCAGACCACAGATAGACATTTCTGTCCACCGCTTATTCATAATTCATGGTTCCAATCTAAATTTGAAAAAGGAAAGAAATGGCGCAATTTGCTGTGGACGAAACTAAGGGAAAAGGGATTAAGTCACGTGGCAGTTCGTGTTTCCATAATGCAACGTGACAAGGTTAAGAAATAATAGGATTCCGAGGAGTTTAAATTACCGCCCACAATTTAGCTTCGCTGCACACGGATCGTAGTAATTCAAACGTTCTTCAACGCCAAGGAACGCCATGATAAACTAAATGCTGGCGGCATGTTTCAGATAAAATGTGTGTAATTAAATTTTCAAGAATATTAAGAAATGCGTCTCTTTAAAAAAAATATATACTATACAAATCAATTTGACTGTGCATGTTCCTTTTACTCCCTCCAGTAAGATTTGGCTTAGTGACGAAAAGATCACAAATATATTTAATGTGAGAGGCAGTACCATACTGCATTGCAGCTCAGTTGGGCTGGCACATCGTATGATGCCGCTAAGAAGTAACATCTACGCTGTCGCGTCCCGTGCTGTTTCCCTGTTTTGGTGGTCCAATTCGGTGAGAAAGAGGGCGACACATCAACTTAACAACAACAATAGTACGGGTGTCTATAGACGTTGGTAACAAAAGGCTCCGAATAACCGTTTATTCTCTTATACTTAATTTAAAAATATATATACTACAGTATCCTTAATAATCTATATATTTACCTTTATTCATACTGGAATACATATCACAATTCACTGGTTCGATGATAAAATAATCATTAATTCACAGTTCACATTTAGGCGTTTATTAATTTCCGACGAAAATTAATATAAAGTCCTGTCAACCTTAACTGATATCGTATCTTCATTTAATAAAGTTTCGTATGAACGGAGATTAATACCTTTTTCAAGAGCCACACAAACCTGATATCGCCAGCTGCGCTGATAATAACATTTAATTTGTTACGCTTCCAAACAATGGAGTGTCGTGAGGTTACTTCAAAATATCCGGTAAGAATTATCATTGTTTCCACTAGAGCGTGGCTGGAGAAAATTGCAGTGACTATCTCGCTTCTCAATTATTTGATATAGAAAGTTTTAATATCGCTTTAGGTATACACTAGAGCTGCAACTGAACGTTGAAAAGAAAGGGAGAAGCCTGCAACGACTGATGATATTTCTCAGTATAATAATTGTCTATTTAATGCCTAAATT
>JAFELO010000157.1:171341-221030 GCA_017140195.1 Eumaeus atala
ATATATATATATTATGATTTTTATACCGCGACCATTGAGCGATATAGATATCCCACTCCAAATTCTTACTGCATTTTATTTTTTTTTATTTCCTTACATACCTACCTTGCCAAGGAAATTTGTGTATATACTGAAATAGCTAAATATTCACTGCTACAAGCACAGAAAAATGCATAACATAAACAAGGATGTTGGAATTGAAATCAATACCTACTTACATCCTACATAATCATAATATTACGTTCTGTTTTATTTTTAACAAATAATATGCAATCCTTACTTACGGAAGCCAACATCATAATTCTTCACAAAATTGATGCTAAATGAATATTAAAATCAATTCTTAATTTAATAAATAATATTTACGCGTTTCCTTTTCATTAGAAAATGGCGTCGTCTTTCTTTTTAATTGAACCTGCATGTCTCCTGCCAGCTTACTGCCAGTATTCGAAATTTAAATAAAATAAAAATATCTGTGACGCGACACATATGACACCTATATGTAATTTAAAAAATACATCGTTTCGAAGATTATATGTTTTTTTTTTCATGATATAGTAAATTATTTTTAGCTTACCGAAAAAACAGCAACAGAACACGATTGTATACAGCGTGATAAATATAGCTCTAACATCTGTTCTGTCAAATATAAATTCATCTTCTGCCAGATCGTATTGACTTTCATTTGATTTTGACGTGTTAACCGTCTCATAGTCGACCGTGTCCGCATCTGTTTTGTTGTTATCCAAAACACCGTACAAAATAGAGTTGGAAGCTACAAAAAATACTATAGCATTCATTATGATGTCTTCACCCGCGAACAAAGCTTTCTAACGAGCTGGATTTATACTCGTCCATCTGAAACAAACAAATATTTATTTTTATTAAAAAAATACTTAGTTTTATTATAAAAAATGCTTAGTTATCGTTTTGTGTATGAAAGAGCGATGTCTTCTGTCACAGGCATATTTTACCCAAAAGGACGCACCGAGAATTCACACTTGAGAAATATCTTTTTAAACAATTAGAGAATCTTTATTTTTCATATTTATTTATTTATATTTATAGTACCTAATAAGTAGTATTTCAAACAGTGTTGGAGACAGAATCGTTTTTAGTAAGCTAACAAAATTGCCATGTCATGGTAGTGGAGCTCAGTAGCAAAAGGTGAACCTAGAGATTTAGACGAAGCCATTCAAACCGAGAGAACTGTTCTGTGTATCACTCTTGTAAGAACGGATCCCCCCGATAAACTATGTATCCCTCTTAAAGAGGAACAGAACGAGTTTATGCGCACTGGGAAAGGAACGATGTTAGAAACCTCACCCATTGCACTGTTCCAAAGTTGGTGGGGTTATTCTGTAATGTAAGACAACCCATGCAGGTAGTGATTTGGTTTCAATATGTTTCACATAATATACGTGACTGCCTCGTGGACTGGCGGTAAGCATGTTCAACATTATTGTGAGGAAGTAACCCGGGATTTGAACCCTCCTAGAGTCGATTCAGGCCACATTATTTTCGGGGTTTTCAATTTTTTATAACTGTTATGAAGCTGACGGTGTTACACGCCTCGGTTGTGTGCCTCGGTGAGCTCGTAATGTCGGTCGTGCTTCTGATATCTCTCCGGTCAAGACGGATCGACGTCCCTATCCCCATCGGAAAAGAATAATGAGGGAACAGAGAGTGCATTTGTACCTGCGCATTCGTGCATTAAAATATGTCCTTAGTTGTCGGCGAGTCGCTGTAAATATGTCAGCCGGGGCCGAAATTTAGGACGACATGATTGTCATGTACTTACTACCGAAAACATTCTGGCTGTGAGATAAAAAAAATCTTAATCTCTAAAACACAAATAATGTGCAAGTGTCAATCAGAGGGCTAAAACGATCTCGCTCCGCTCATTAACTAATTAATTAATTCAAAACTACATTTTGTACTAACATAGATTTAAGTTATTTCTCTCCATGTTTTTTTTTCTCCTAACAACTTGTGGATGTTAACTATGAAATAATTTTTTATTTCATTAACTTATGGATCATACAGTTATCCGAAATTTTTTTTTTTTTCAATTTATTTATTAAATCACTAAAAGCTATTTTTTGTCGCGTTGCCCACTACGTATTTTTTTATAGTATTGTGTCGTTAACGAGCATTCACAGCCCTTTTACAACTACCAATAACCATTATACATCATTATTGATGTCATGAACATGCGTCACTTTGCTTTCCTCCTTCCATCAGATGAGCCACCACCTGCTCACCAACGGGACGAAACGCGTTAGCCTAGCTGTCATTTTGCAGCGGTGTCGTGTGTGCTAGTGGTGCACCGGTCGTGCCTATCCAATTTGGCTTCAATCCAGGATGGCACTACCTCTTAGCCCGCACTACATAATAATAATCAAATCTTTCAAATATATATAGCTACCGGCGCTCACTAACATCCACGTATACAGATCCGTTTGTTGTCAACAGCTGTTTGAAGAGGGTCAATAGAAAGTTCGAAACTGTATGTGATAAAGGATCAGAAATCATATTACCTTAGAGTGAACATAATATAAAATGGTATTGCAATTTGAAGAGCTTTAGATACTGTTTTACTCAACTCTAACATACGATTTCTTGGATATAAAGTTCTTCCCAAATACCACTGGTATAAGCGCACTCTCACTCTGGTAAGATTTTACTTAAGAAGAAATATTCAGGGCTCGCAGTGTGAAAGAATGGGCAGTATAATTGAGTAAAACATTTCTTAACACTGCTCTGCGTAAAGCTTTACGCTTTACGGAGCTTGTATCTCATGCCCCCACGTACGTACGCCTCATGCGTACGATTCACTTCGGAATTATGCTCGTTCTTAGGGAGTAGGCATAATTCGCTTAGTGGAGCTGACACAACCATCTTCATCATCGTCACGCGGATGACGTCCACTGCTGGACGCAGGACATATGCCTCCTCCAAAGAGTGGCCTAGGTGACACAAATTATTTTTTTTGTGATTCTAATGAACGAATGTGTGACAAGTGAATGTGCAATTCCCATTCCCAATAATAGTAAACCAGTGAAAATGAATTTAGAAATATGTGCAGAGCTGCCTTACAGCCTCGCCGCCAAACCAGGGGAGGTACCTCTCGCTAACACAATACTGCCACGAAGCCAAAGGTGACGATACGCCTGTGTGAGTTCCCGGTTGACCATTAGGGGGTGAAAGGTTAAGGAGGGCAAAACGGATGCATAAGAATCATGCATATGTCATAGACATGTTTTTTATAATATTTTAGTTATAAGGTAGCAAACCAGCGGGTAGCTGCCTTCTAAATAAATGTAATTATTGCAGCTGGATCAGGCCGGCTATACTAGGTGGGTTGAAAAGTAGTCGGACTAACACAGATTCATTTAAGTTTAAAAATCAAATTTACCCACATTATTTAGTTCAGTTCAGACTAGTTAATAATGTGAATTTGGAAAGTTCTGCGAATATTATTTGTGACTTAATAATTTTTTTAACAAAGCAATCAGGAATAGTTTCTGCAAATGAGAAGGGGCTATCAGCGAAAGCAATCCGTGATGAATGGTAAGTACTTTTGTGAAAGATGAGTCCCGCTCAGGAAAGCCTTCGACGTCCACTACTGACGAAAATATCAAAAAAATACTTGTTTTAATTATGGAAGACCGTAGATTAAAAATTAGAGAGATTACCGATATTATAGGCATCTCTCATGAACGAACTCAAACATCATAGTCAATGAATTGGGTTTACACAAGGTGTCTGCGAGGTGGGTTCCACGACTGCTTTCAGTTGAACAAAAAGGGACGCGATTCACCACTTCACGTGTCTGTTTGGTGTCACTTGAAGCCAACGCAGATGATTTTTGGAATCCGTTTGTTACAATGGACTAAACATGGGTTCATTACCGTACGCCAGGAACAAAACAGCAATCGAAACAGAGTAGAAGTCCTGGTTCACCACTCTCTAAAAAGGCTCAGGCGATTTTGTATGTAAATAATGTAAAGGCTTCAGTATCCTGGGACTCGAAGGGTGTGATTATGACTAATTATCTTGAAAGGGGTCAGACTATAAGCTCTGATTACAAGTGTGTCTTATTACATCGTTCACGTGAAGAAATAAAAGAAAAGCGAACAGGAATGCTCAGAAGAAAAGTCCACACGTCTGTGCAATCAATGGCTGAAATCCACAATTCGGGCTTGCAAAACAGGAGTAGACGCATATTTTGACTCTAAGGAAGATTTCTTTTCAACGGTGTAAATGCTTTAAATGGGAGATGGCAAAAGTGCAATCGAACTTCATAGTGATTATGTAGAAAAATAAATATATAACTGATTTACTATGTGTTTATTTGTGTTCCTTAGGCTCAATACTTTTCAATCTACCCTCGTGCCTCAGAGTTAGCTTATTCAATACCTTCGTAAAGTGACAATTACGTCTGAAAAGATAAAGGGCTAAATGTCTGTTTAACCCCTGCGAATGTTTATGGGCTCTTAGTCCTGGAGTCTGCTCAATTGGTCCCTTAAAGGTACGCAACGAGTTATATCCACTTACTTACTTATCACTGGCTTAAATTAAGCCAAAACTACGTCTGAGGTTGTGTTCATAGAATATACAATAATGACGTCAACTGTAACGGACACAAATTAAATGTTAGAAGATAACTTTTAATTGAATCTCTTTAATTAAACTACGATAAAATCCAAAATACATTAAATGTTAGAAGATAACTTTTAATTGAATCTCTTTAATTAATCTACGATAAAATCCAAAATACATTAAATGTTAGAAGATAACTTTTAATTGAATCTCTTTAATTAAACTACGATAAAATCCAAAATACATTAAATGTTAGAAGATAACTTTTAATTGAATCTCTTTAATTAAACTACGATAAAATCCAAAATACATTAAATCTCTCTTAATGAAGTTTTACAGCAGGTGCTAGGAAAAGTTGTTAGCACGAAGTTATCTTAAACTAGACTGCAAGATCTTCATTTAGACAAAGCACTAGAAACGCAACTGCGTCCACATACCACAGTAATTAAAACTTTTTAGACTCAAGTTAGTTTTTAATAGCCTTTTTTCCCTGCCACAGTCTCGCTAAAGTAATAAAATGGATATTAATGATGGCTGTCAATGATAAAACAAATCAAATTGGATTTAACAAAAAACACCCAGTATTTGATAAAGTGTGTATTTCTTCGTAATTTCGGTATCGGTAGTTGATAAAAAGTCCAATATCCAATCAAAATTCAAATTTAAGTAACACATTAAAGAACGAAGTAACTAAAAGTCTAGTATTATGATAAAGTCAGCTTTATCATAATACAAAATATCAATCGACTAGTAGTCCGCCCCGGCTATATAAGGATTTATTTGATATGTTTTTCACACCTTTGTTTACATTGAAGTTTTCAAAATGATCTGTTACATTCCAGAAAATGTTATATCATCTATATTCATCAGATGGTAATAGAATTTTCAATCGGGCGTGTAGTTTCAGAGCCTATTCAATGCAAATAAACAAACAATCGAATTTTTACCCTTTATAATGTTAAGTATTAAACATAATAGTCACACAAGCTTTTAATCATCTGATGTCCAATTTTGGTCAGTATAAAATTAACACAAAATTTTCTATGATAAAAAACCGGCCATGTTATCAAAGCGTACGAGAACGACAGCTTATAAATGTTAACGAGCTTGAATTTAGGGGCGTCCTTGATACATCCTGTATGAGATGAAAGACAAATAAGTTTGTATTTTTTTTTTTCAAGATAGAACCATACAAATAGCCATAATACTGGATTCCATTTATTTGTTTGCTATCTAACATCCTGCCCAATTTCACGATTATTTATGTAGCTTGTAAGTTTAAAGATAAACTCTTCAGCAGTCATAGCGATGACGTAGAAGCAAGACTTTTTCTGCCCTCCAAGGGAATACACACCTCAGACTTGAAATAAATTTCAACTTGATACCTGCACACATTGAGAAATAGGATTTTGACTGATGGAAGAACTTACGGACGTATTTATTAGTAATTATATACGCAGTTCTTAACGTACGGAACCCAAAAAAAATATAATTTAATAACAATCATTTTCAAATTTAAGTTAATGTTTTATTTTACTATAATATTATGTGTACGTAGTTATATAAAAGTATATAAATAATAACAGTATATAAAAGTATAGTATAGAACTAGTGATCCGGGATTGCTTATCACGGGCGAAGCCATGGTGGCTCCGCTCGTGATTAACAATCCACCTTAACGCATACACTAAAACCTTGTTCAGGTTTCGCTCATCTGTGAAAATCGCAACAATATCCGATTTTGAGAATTCGACCACATATAGACAGACAGTTCTCGGAGAATTTATTTTATAATAAGTATAGAATATAAAATTCTATTCTAAAAGGACTTGCCGGAGGTTTCACTGTCTTCTTCGCTGAAAATAGACTAGTACGTACTTTTAATAGTTAATTAATTAGTCATAGACAGTAGATATGTCACAGTTGCTTTAATTTTATTTTATTAGCCAAGTACAATAGTAACGTTTGTAAAGTAGATCTTGCATTTAATTACTCTTCCGGTTTCAGTTACTGAAGAGTCATTAAATGCAAGAACGACTTTACAAGTCTGTTACGTGCGATTTAAACATGCAACTAACTCAACTCCACAATGTATATTGTGAAGTTAAATTAGAGCATTTAAAAGAAAGCCGCACTAACTTGTGATTTTGAGCTATTGCCATTCCAATATTTAATGAAAGGATGAGATCTCGCTCGGATATCCTTGCAACAAATCCTGTGAAATACGGAAGGATGGTCGTCATAACATGGCATGAATAACAAAACAACCTCATATAGAGTCTGATTCAAGGGTTTGCAAAAGGGTCCTCTATTACTTTTTAACCCGACATTCATAGACATTTGGGCTTGGCGGAAACAGGAGATTTCTCCTCAGAACGATGTTTATCTGATTTTATACAGAATATATGGATTTATTTACACAAAACTAAACGCTCTTTATGTTTGATTTAAGAATGAGTAAGCACATCATTATTTTGCTTGTTAGCTATTTATGCCTGTTATAATGTAATGTTTACAATAAACGGCCAATACTATCAATATCTTGACCCTATCCACACAATTCAGAATTGTATCACACATAGATAATTGAGTTCACTATTATCAAACCCATTGCATTTGCTATGATGTAGAGTTTCAATTCTCCTTAAGAATTGATGTAAAAGGGATATTACGATTTAGAACACGTTTTATTCAATAACATTTTCTAATAAACGCAAAATTCAATATTGGCACAGATGTCAAGGAAATGAAAATTGTCAATCCTAGTTCTGCGAGTAAATTTCAATCGATCAGGAGCAAATCGTTAGTGGCATTATGCGTTGACAGATCACTCTTGGGATCGAAGGTGCAGATGATATTAAAACCCCGGAAATAATATAATAATCATTTTAATAAAAATAAACTGTAAAAACTATTTAAACAAGTGCAACAAAAGAAATGCGGTTTGTCTATATATAAAATTATTATTATATAAGAAATTATTCGACAAAATATAAAACAATTTTAAAAAAATATTTTGAGGTTGTAAAATAAATTCGATAAATGAACTTGGTTAATACAGAGTCGATAAGGTATGACCTCCAAAAATAACGAATAATCGATTTCTTTATTATATACATTTATAATTGTTGTGCCCTTTGTTCGAACCTAATTTCACCAGGCAACGACATACGTTCAGCAGCTGTTTTGGACAGAACAATGACAAGATTCTATTACCTTACGTAATCAATTTTTGTTCCTAGTTATTTTTAACACTCCACCTCAGAAATGCATTTAATGATATACGGTTTTTTGTAATGATAGGCATTGTAGCTTATGAAATGTTATGTGGGAATAACAATTAAGTATAAATGTGCTAATGCTAATATGTTTATTTATTTACAAATAGGTACGTTACTGTAGGTATTTATTATTATATTTATTACTAGTGTTGCCCGCGACTTCGTTCACATGAAATTTGCTAACGCCTTAGCTTCTTTGTAATCAGTCTTGCCCAAATAATAGATTAAATAAAATCGCATTTGGTAGCCGTTTCTAAGATTAGCGTAAAAAAATTAACAACACAAACAGATACGAATTTTGAAAATCATCGTTTTGTATTCTATTATCTTAATCTCCTCTCCTCATAATAAAGTATTGTGAGGACCTCCTTACCTTACCTTACCTTACCTCCCTCTGAAACAGTCTTAGTTATGTAACTTCCCTATACAGGAAGCAACCAGTTACGATTTTGTTATAAGGATAAATTATTTTGTAGGTATTCTTTTATAGAGTTTATTTTACTGTAGGTAATGCTTATTGTTTTGAAAAAATGCCGTGTTGATTGGGCTGACTTGGGCCGGCACCTCTCACTCACATGATATTACATTAAAAGTGGTGGCCATCATGTCGCGTTTCGGTCTGTATTGTAAATAGCCAGTGCCTCATTACGGAGTGATGAGTTGAAGAAGAGTAACATATCTATGCGGAAGAAAATGTGCATCGATTATCATATAGTTTCAATTTCTTTTTTGTCTATGCTCACTATGCTATAAAAAAGCTTAACAATTCATTCCCGCGGTACCGCGTCGCGCCGTCGGTGTCGAGCAACATGTGAGACCCGTTTACGAAAATAAATATATATAAAATTTTATGGTTTTACTACAAAGGATGTTTACATGGGTTATGTAAATGTTATAAGTAATCAAACCTACCTTCTTTGTATCTACTGTAATGAGGATAATTTATTATTCTTGAAATTTATAACGATTTTTTATGTTTCCTAGTTTCTTTATTAATAGAAACTGTTGTAAAAATATTCGAGTGTAGCGGTAACAAACACTTCCTATAGTCCATTTTTTCCAAAGTGTACTAAAATATAAACAAACCCATCCCGGTGGGGTTGGGTTTGTTTATACTTTGGGACACTTTTACTTAAAATCCCCCTCCCCCAAATAAAAATCGCGATTATTCGCCATTTATTGCTTACTAGGCGATAGAATAACTTACAAACATAATATACAAGATTTTTAAAATTATTAACACTAAAAATAAATAATAATTTATCACTGTGATACTTAATTCAATAAAATGCGGAAACTGAAGGAAGAATTAATAGCAATATTTTGAATTTGGCTTCTAATGTACGAATATTTGGAGACGCGAATGAATGGACTTAATGGACGAATTATGAATGATAATTTAATATTTACTCGTTAAATAAATTTCATACTGAATCACTTTCTATCTAATTAAGACGTATGTCTTTACAAAACGCGATGCGCATTATGAAATGTAATGGACAACGCATTTGCACAAATTGATAGGTAATGTGAAAAATTAATTTGTGTAGGAAAAATATGTTTTTTTCCGGCATCTACTTTTTACTATAATTTAATTATTATAATACCGCCTTAAAGTGACATTTCAGTGACGCGTTTCGTGCGGTTTGTGAGTAGCCGGTGGCCCATTGTGGATTTTCATGGTCGTTGGTAGTCGTAAAAAAGGCTGCAGTTGCCCCCCCCCCCCCCTATTCTTTACAAAAAAAATATAACTATTACTTCCTGTATTACTAATTTATATCCTGTATTCCTTAATTACGTTTTTATAAAACGACTATGACATTACTATGACTCATCTAAAGTATTTTTTCATTAAATAAACAATTCTTATGTTATGATGACAGAAATAAAGCTATTTTTTATAACAAAAGGATATCATATGCGGAATTTACGTTGACATCCATTAAAATTATGCTTTAAATAACGACAAATATTAACTTTCTTAATAGTCTTCATAGTCAAGTCGTACCAGGTATTAAAATACTTCTACCAAACTGCGTGCATGCGAATTGACTGACACTTTATATCATCAGGCTTATTCGTCTACGGCCGTTGCTGAATGTTTCTAGTCATTGGCTAATTAATAATAAAAATCTATAAAATTAATTGCTTTTATCTATATTTTATTTTTTAAGCTGTTAAGTGTTAATTGAATGGAATTAATTGGAATTAATTAATTGAACTAATGGACCATGTGGATAAGTCAATAATCTAACATCTAATATATATTTACACGCACACACACGCGCGCGTGCTTCTCCACGCCTGTTCCCTACTGGGGTAGACATGAGAATATTAAAGAAACACAATAAAATGTATTTTGCCCATAACACAATAATGCTTATGTCTTGTTTCATTAATATAGCCGTATTTCTGTACCTGTAATCTTTTCAGGTCATATGAAGTTATAACCGATTTATCTTCATTTCGATAAGCCACTTTGAGTACAAACCTCGTTCCGTAATAAATTTTGCTGCGAAAATTGAAAAGTTATTACTCTGTATACTTACACCGGAAACTGTGTATTTTTATGTTGGTGAAATGCAAAGAAATTTTACATTCCTCGTTTATGACAACGTTTTTCAGATAACACTTTGCGATGTCTGTCTCTCGCGGCAAGTCTTAGTTGGTGGAGCACCACATCAGTGACACGAAGGCAGACAGACAGAAAGCCGTTACGAGTACGATTCAATAGTTGAAGGTACCATGGCCAGCTGTCTCTACTTTTTTCTTTTCACGAATACTGACGCCCACAAACACCCTCATACATATTATTTTACATACGCGTTGCCATCCATTCCTCTTCCCCTCCAATGGCCCACCGGCCACTCACAAACCATACGTGGTCGTGGTCATGCCGGACAAATTTGTCTACAATGCAGCATGGCACTGTCTCTCACTAAAGTTTAAATAATAATGATTGAATCGTAAACTATAAAAACAAGCAAAAATTGATTACTGTGTAAACATCACGTCGCCAAGTTAACATATAATCCGTTTGAACATGTTGTCTTCTGTACTGGCGAATTTATGTTCGACAAGACTAATGACATGTACCAGGAGCTCCGCACTGCAAGTTAATCTTTATTTACAATCTACAACGTTCGTTACTAATTATATAGTTGCAAGTAATTGAGGCACAGTATAATTTGATAAGGGACCTTAATATGGGAGACGCGGCCTCGACAAATATGTCAGCTAATTAGCCAAATTGATAGCACGTCTGAAGTTAATTACTGACACTCAATTTTCATTTTCCTATTCATTTCTAAATAGCAGCGCGAATTCTTGATATCTGATTGGGAACATTTCATGCATTATAAAATCTATTTCAGTCAGCGTGTGAAATAGTAGCATCTAGCTTTGACAATAAAGACTAAAATATTCCATGTTTTAGTAATTTCATGGGAACAAATAATTAATAATTTAGTTATTGAATCACAGTAAAACAATGAACCAAGCTAAAAGTACTATTGAGGTAACAATCTAGGTAGTAGCACAAATTGACCAATCAATAAACTAGTCACAAATTAAAACATATTGGTCATCCTACAATATATTCAAAATCAGTTTCAGCTATATAGCTGAAACAATATATTCAAAATCATTTTCAGCAATATAGCTGAAACCAGTTTTGCTACATTAAAGTTAATGCACAGCAAGTATACAATTTGCATGCATTTTTCTGCCTCTCTACTCTTATTCATCGTCATGGAAATTTGAAGTTTTATAGCAAGTCAAAATAGAATATTATTTGCTTATTTGTAACTCTATGACGACGGAATAGTGTATTTATTCAAAATTGTTGTGACGTCCAAGTGTTGCTTGCACGTCTCAGTTAGTAGCCTACTCTGTCAAAGTGAATAGTATGAAGTTAGAGGTAATTCACATTTAAGAGTGTGTCTTCTCCAATTTTGTACATTTTAATAAACTTACAAACAAGCTTTTGCTATTGACTAAAAATGACACTACATTTTGCGACGGTATACTCATGTATAATATATTATCGCAAACCCCTGTAAGATATTTTACTTTTGATCGACTCGGTATTTATAAGATTTGATGGTAAATGAAGTTTGATTAACAAATCTATTTATTAGAGTTTGTGGTAGTTACGTTAATACTTTACTACCACAAACTCTTACGTTACGTTATGTTTGACTTCTGTCGTTTGCCCACTATTTTGACACGTGGTGAAAGTAGAACCTAACATCATTTAGCACCATTTACTCCGTATGTGCGAAATGACCAGTAAAATTTGAAATCTTTAACTCAATAGTTTTTTAACAACTTAAGTTTTAACATGAAATGGCATATCACTTAATAGTAGAGCTTATGTTATCTTCCTGTGCCATGATGTACTCAAGTTAGATCACCACAGGGTTTAGCGGCGGTCAAGGTCTTAATCGACTTAACCTTGCGTATACTAACAAAAACTGCTAAATTAATAAATGTACAGTTCACAGTAATTAGCTGTGGCTAGAACGTTTCACAACCGCATGAGGTTTCAGTTGTATGGCTTTTGCTAGTAAAACAAAATTATAAATGGCGCTGAACTAAAAACTGTTAGTGTAAGTTATAGGTATAAAGACTTTCACATGTTACTTACGAAAGTTTCAATAAGAAATTATTGAAACTTTAATAAGTAGAGTGCCATTGGTTAATTGACCCTTTGAAATGTACAGTTTTCTAACATAACGTCATGTACCGTTTTAAATTGACACTATTACAGCATTGGGAATTAGCTAAGAAATTAATAAAGACAAATACGGTAATGCATATGTGTGTCACTTCTGGTGAAATGACTCGTTGTCTTGCATGCTTTGGCTACTTATTAGCATATTTCCTTCTTCTTCAAACTATCACAAGGGATATATACATACCTGATTAAGCTATAGGATTACAAACCATTCCTATAATAATAAAAGAAATCTGTGTTTGCATTTTGTACAGCTATTAGCCGTTTATTTCACATTAAAACTCAAAAGGATGCGCAATTCCTGGTAGTACTTACACCACAAAACATAGGGAAAAGTACAAGCCGTCTGAAACACGTGGACGGTACGACAAACACGAATTAGCGGCTCCGCATGTATCCTGTCTGAGTGAGGCAGCTACTTTTAACTTATTCTAACTGACATGTATTTTAAAATAATTCATCGTGTTAGGTTACAGTTCTGGAATAGCGCAAATAAATTCATAAATACATATAAAATACGGTTATATTCATCGTAAAACACATTTAATGATAGAACATAAAATCTTTATTGTAATGGAATTATAAACATTACACGATTTAAAGTCGAAAATAATTTATTGTAAATGATTCTGAGAATTGTTTCTATATTCACGCTTCCCCAATTGCGGCACTGGTGGCAATCGCTGTGGTTTTTGTGACTATTCATCAGTGTACCTGACCCCACCCAGGGACGTTACAGGAGCATAAATGCGTTTACCCGTGTCAATGAAAATAAAAGAAACAATGGTATATGTAGATCAGAGCATATATATAATAATAAGCATCTACTTATAGAATGAAGGTGGGTAAAGGAGGAGAATAGAATCTAATACTCACCACCTTCATCCATCATCACCATCACCACCAATGAGAAACTAAGAATTACCTATATAAGGAATATTGTTACGACAGTCAACTTAAGCATCACACCTAAATCAATTAAGCACCACAGTCAACTCAAGAAACACTAGTATGTCAAGTAGCTTTAGACCACTATCGGATAGACAGAGTCCTAATTACCTATTACTACTACATAGTCTGCTCTATAACTAAATGAAGCTCATTCCACGTCGGGATCAACTTAAGCTATGTCAGATGAAATAGACGAAAAGTAAGCAGTCGGATATAGGAAGATATATTGCGTATAATTAAGCCGAATTGGCTTGGTCCGCCCTTGGCGGTGCCTCTCGCTGACATACTACCTGAAAGTGACAGCTTCGCTCTCGCGTTTCATGTGGTTTGTGTGTAGCCTGTGGCCCATTGGAGGGGAGGAGGCAATGCACCTGCATATGCACGATGTTCGTGCGGACGTCAATAGGTGTCGGTAGTCATCAAAATGCTCCGACCACTAGTCGGTCTCCCTCTGACATAAAACACATATTCACTCTCAGAATCACAAGTGTTATATACATGGTGTATACTTGAATAACACTAACATTAAATTATGTACAGTCACTGGTCCACTAATCACCGCCTGCTTCACCCTATGGATCACCTGATCTATTATTAGTGTAACTGTACTGTGACTTCATTAAAGTATAATTCAATGAAGCTTATAAATAATAATAACTGAGAATAACGTTATAGGAGTTATGACATATATCGTTATTTTATCATTCCGCCCTTCTTCATATAATTATATTGACGTAATAAGCTAATGAAGTGACAAAGTTTTCTCTCGTGGACCTATTTAGTCTGTTTGCATTTCGCACTAACATGTTCCCCGTGTGTAAAGCACGTGTAATCATCAAAATAACGCTAAGACGGGCGATGTTAGCACTTTGTATTCTTAGCTTTCCAATACTTTATTATAAAATCTGAATTCTTATGTCATATTGGTAGCCAAGAGAATTCTCTCACAGTTATGGGTATAAGGGAATAGTCCGGAACTGCGGCACCGAGCATGAGAAAGGCAGCCCATAACTTTGCCTACTATCTTCATGACGAATTATTGGAAACATGACTTTTTCTCGACAAAGTCGCTTCAAGGTCTCGGACATTATTGAAATAATTTGCATAATCCGTGGTCGGTTACGAACAACCAGTCAGACCTACGTACACTTCTGCATGACATATATGAAAATAATATAAAATAGAGTAAACGCTCTGTGAAGAAACTAAGTGTGTATAAAAATCGCCAGCGACAGCAAATTCGTTTGCATCACACAAAGAACATAGGAAGCAATGGCGGATAAGTTGTAAAGCAAATTATTTTAACTACATACAGGTACTTATAGAATATTTTGGGTCATGATAACCTTCCCGCTTATCTCTAAAGCCTCAATCGATATCGACAATATTCAGTATTCGCGTGGATATAACTATATAAGTGCGTAAAGATGATAACTTTGTCAGATTAAATTCATAAAAAAATCAGATTATAACATATATTATCGAAGAACGGGTACTGGAAAGATTCAAAATTTCTTTAATTTCGGTCGATCAGCGGTTTTACGGCATTTTAACGGGTGTTAAAAATTCCTAAGGCAATGTCATAATGAAGTTTTTCTTACGGTCTACTCTCACATCTGTGCAGAAATTAGAACAAAATCAGTCTAGTGGTTTTAGATGAGTTCGACTACAAACACCGTGACTCGACAACTTTATATATAACGTCCAACCTGATGTAGGATGGGATATCTTAACTTCACGTAACTTAAATTGCGACAGATTAAAAACATTCCGTCCGCGTGATTATCTTCAATATATAACAAACTTTTTACTTCAGCTATCAAAGCTATGATTTTTTTTCATGAATTCATAATTTATCTTGGTTGTTGTTGATAGCTTATAGTTACTTCTATTACTTACAAAGAAGACTATTAATAGAACTGGATTTTATATTGAAACGGAATGAAGTTCATTAAGTGATGACAAACGCCGTATTAATGGTGGCAGGATCTGCTTGTTGTCCTTGTCTACGTGTTAATTAACTAATCTGAGAAACGCTAGTGAAATACAACATTCTTTTTCTCTAGCTTCTTTTAAGTTACACATGTTTTGGCGCGTTATGGAAGAATGATGTGGGTAAATTTTTACGATGTGCGCGCAAACCGTGACGAATAATCGACACCCAGATGTTGGCTACTCTCAACATTTTAGTTTTTCTCCTGTTACGCCAAAGAAGTATGACTTCTAACGTGTATGCACACATATACTTTTTTACTGCAACCTATGGTAAAACTACTTTTGCGGAAACCATGGTCAACGTTACGTTACTCAAATTTACGTTTCCACGTCACATTATAAAAATCTAGTATAATAATCGTTTTATAGTCTACTACTAGTCAGTCCCTGTTTCGCACAGATATTTTATGAAATATGGCAAAAATTAATTGATTAATAAAAAAAATAAAGATTATAAATTCATGGTAATGACAACAAATTAATTTATCTGTCATAAATTAATTTGTCAACAACTGTCGGGACAGCTAATTGTAAACAATTTCTGCAGTGTAATAAAGTTTTTCTTTTCTCGCAGCTTTAGTTGTACTTTTGGTTACACTATTGAAGTTTTATAATGATCAAAACAATCTAAAAAATTGTTACATAGCCTATTATTTCAAGAATAAAAGTCAAATTAATGCTAAACGTGATATTTAATACCATAAAATCCTTGAGATACATAAGTGCACAAAAGAGATTCAGATAACTAATCCGTAAGTGAATATAGTTAAATCCTATTGTCGAGTACTTATAACGTTCTCCTTTTTGTCCTCTGCCATTTAATATTCACTGCTCATATTATGAATGCTTCATAGAAAACGTTAAATAGGTAAAATATTGATGAACATTGGAGGATAACCGCGCATAACTTTTCTATATTGACTATGCAATGATTATCGTCTCCTCTTTTGCTAAATAATATGCTAAAGAAATTACTCTTACGACAACTTTATCGTGAAACTTATATCATGCCGCGGTTTTACCTGCGTAACCTGGTCCTAATAGTCGTAGCGTCATAGTATAGGTCTTTGATATAGGTATATATATATATATATATATATATATATATATATATACTTATATACATTTTTGTATATATATATATATATATATATATATATATATATATATACAAAAATGTTTTTTATTCGAGCCAGCAGTTTCTGAGCTAAGCGCGTTCAAACAAATAAACAAATTCTTCAGCTTTACATTATTAGATTAACTGCACATTTTTTAGTACCTTGGTGCAGTACAATGTTCCGTATTCCTCAGCAGTCAACTGGAGCAGGCTCAAACCGTGGTGCTGCTCGCGATCTATATTCTATCTGTAATCGATTACTCGAATATTCACCATTCGAAACTCATTCAGATGGAATACACAACATTTATATATAATAATATAGAGTAGGTACAAAACATAAATTAAGTACAGAAAAATATGCTTATTAACGTGATTTATCTATTTTCTTCAACCGTGGAATAGCGGTGGTAAGTAAGTAGTAGTAGGTAATACTGGTTTTTTCATTTGTGACCAAGAATTTCAAACTTACATTTTCAGTGGAAGCCCCCCCCCCCCCGTCTATCTTAAAGGGTACAGAGGGGAGCCGGAAGGCAACATTTTATTTCTACATCGTATAGCGATTTGATTTCAAATCATACAGAGAACTGACTTAGTTACATAAGTGGCAACTCATGTCTATAAACCGGTCAAGTTTGAAACGTATACCAGAGACTCCGTACCATTGGTGAGTACGGGTGTATCAAATTACAGAAGTTGACAAACGGCAGAATAAGAGAACCTCTGCCTCTATCTAGAAGGTGAACCAGATCCTTGTATAAGTCCATAGTATATTCAGGTCTGCGTGAATTCGAGTTTCTTCACTGTGTTTTCCTACGCCGTAAGAATACCCAGAACACTTAAGTTAACACCAACACATTGTTAGGGTTGCCCTGGTCTATCTCATCATTAAATCATGTAACATAAGAAGGCACTGAAACAGCTTTACATATAAAGTAAATGACTTTACCCATCGATGATCACATTATGCGTTTAAATTAACATTTTATCCTTTTTATGGTCAGTGCTCAGTGTAAACACTTTCAGCTAAACTGAAAAAGAAAATATGGTATTTTCATGGGACTTTTTAGAAAAGGTCTGTTCAAATCGAAATTTAATTTATACATTTAATAATATGCTTTGGAATGTCAAAAATTTCATGAAAGCTGGCTAGCTAAAAACATGTTTTATTTGATAGCTGTACCCAGCTTGTCATGCTTATATACTCGAAAAGAGGACAGTATAACTCTCGTCAACAGCAACCAAAATAGCTCTTTCATCCACGGGGAGTAAAATTAATTTGAATTTGGAATGTGGATAAAAATCGTAAGTTAAAAGTTAAAAAGTCAAGTTCAATAAATAAATAATAGAGTAAGGGTGATGTCAATTACGAACTTTGTAATCATAGTTTACATGTAACAGGTTGTATAATTCCATAAATAATATAAATTAATGTAAAATAATAAATGTTTGTTGATAAATTAATGTGTCTTTTATTCAAGTAGAGCAAATGGAAGTACTATTCCGATTATTAACTACTTACTTTTACACCCAGGATCATAAATATTGAATATTCTTATCATATCTCTTTTTAGTGCAAATTGTTTTAAAGTATCTGACTTAGAATTAATTCAAATCCCTAAACATATGATGAAACAAATTTGCAAACGATGTATGGTTTAAGCTGGACCCGGTTTCTCACTAGAATAACGGAAACAAATTATATATTAAAACCATCCTCGGAAATGATTCTGTTCATGGGTGAAAACCGCACGAATGTGCGACTACATTTGAGATAATTTTATAATATGTATGGATGTATCACTGCGTAAGGGTAATATTAACTCTAATTATATAATATATGGTCAGTCCACCCATGACCATGGTTGCTGTAAAGCTTCTGAAACGTCGGGCTACATAAATAATTTAATAAACCGCGATAAAATCCGTAAAAGTAGTTTTATTGTAATATAGCAATATGGTGAAAATATATTTCAGTAAGATGTAGTGCTATGCTACATAGGAGGATGTAGTGTCATGCATGGTGCATGACACTACATCCTCCTATGCAACGGAATTAGGCCGACACGACCGGGGAGTATGGAATTTTTAATGGTAATGGTATGGTATAACACCATAAAGTGACACTTGCGGTGGTGTGGTTTTTGAGTAGCTGGTAGCCCAAGGAGGGCAACGCATCGGCACAATAATTATATGGATGTTTATGGGCGTCGGTAGTAGTAAAAATGACTCCGACTTCGATCCTATTCAATAAAAATAATTATGTATATGGTATCTAACACCTAAATATAACATGATAATGATTATTATTACAGCAGGCGGAAGAGCGAGGCATCAATAATAATTGTCAGTGTAAACACATAGTGTTATTATGAGGCACTGATAAACAAGGGCGTAAAAAAAACTAGAGGAATGCTCAGATATATTTTTAGACGTTCTTTCTTTTCTTCAAAGAATGAAAACGAGGCATCTCAATACAACATTTTTTTAAGAAATAGCAATTCGGTCCCGCAGATATTGTGCAGCTGCTACTAAAAAGTACTCAACGTTTTTTACCAACGGACAGTAATAAATACATTTTTTTACATAAAATCACAAAAGCTACGCACATTTATGCACTCATGTTCTGTTTATGAAAGCTTCATACAAATGTTTCGAAAATTACATACCAGTTTTTTTTAGAGTTACTGACTGTGGTTTTTTTTTAAATGTTTATATTAGATGTAACTTCAAAAAAGATATTATATTCCTTTATATCTTTTCTTTTTAAGTTACATCAAATTGCCAATTGCGTAAAAACTAACATCATTAATTTAAAGCAACTTATCTTTTTGTTCCTACTCCTTTCTTCCCCGTGAAAGATTAAAATGGACCCGTTTCAGGGGCCAGTACATTATAGACGTCTTATTTAGCATGGTGTCAGGTCCTATTTTAAAAGAATATTTGTTTTCTTGTGACTTACTTCAACCTCTCGCAATTTGAAACCCGGCTAAGTGTATTCTATTCTATTATAGGTCCTCGTCCTATATTATGATTTTTGTGTTAATGATTATTATTAATTAATATTAGTGGATATTAAATATCAGTTACAAAAGGCACGGCCTTCTGGAACAGCAAAATCGATAAGATAACGGATTTGCAATGCCAAAATTAATATCCGTCATTCTTATCACCTTATGATTAATATGCGGCCGTGTCATGACGCATTATAAGCAAATTGTTATTGCTCTCGAAAAGGGAACATCAGCTCTCATAGGATTTACGCAATGTAGTGATCGATCCAACAACCTCGCAACATGGATATCGCTGTAAGCGTTTACAGAGATGGTCTCCGCTTAACAAGTTCAGATAACACAGAAGTTTAACTATTGAACTGTGTCTTGCTGAAAGGACCATATTTGGTTATTGAACATGGTGTTATTATGGGGCTTGACTACCTTCTAGAGACTTTTATTTTATAGTATAGGGGGACAAACGAGCAATCGAAGCATGTCAAATTCTAATGACGCCCATGAACATCAGCATTCATTGCGCTTTGCCCTCCTTTTCACTTCCACCCCCAATGGGCCACCGACTACTCACAAACCGCACGAAACGCGACACCGTAGGTGTCACTTTACAACGATATCAAGTGAGAGAAAGATACCTCCCCGGTCGTGTCGGCCCAATTCCGTTACATAGGAGGATGTAGTGTCATGGACCATGCATGGCCCTACCGTCTCCCATGCGGCATGGCACTACCTCTTACATCATGGTATGTTGTTACACTTTTTTACCTTTTTCACAATAATATATCACTCCTTAATAACTAACACCCCACCAAGCCATCATCATCATTATCAGCACTTATCGGTCCACTGCTGGCCTCTCTCAATGAACGCCAAGACGGCCGATCTCCTGCTACTCGCATCCATCCCAGAACGGCTTCTGCACGGGGATCGTCACTAAGCTATCGATGAAGTCAAATAATGCCGACTTTGCACTCTGTCGGCTAAGCTTTAAGCTAAATTTGGGAAGCTTCCTTAGAGTTTGACATTAATACGGTTATTTTGTTTCTTAAAATATTGATCAATTGTAAAAAAAATCGCATCCGTAAACATAATTTATCTGTGACCTCCCTTTGTGTACCGCTTCAATAACTGTCTCGATTTTATCACCCTATGCATCTTTAATTTATTATTTTAGAAATTACCAGTGCGCCTCTTATTGGCTGCAAGTCCTAAGTGATCTCTTAAAATACGCGACATAATTCTAGGTGCTATTATCCTTTCTCGAGATAAAATCTTTTGCAGGGCAGTAAGGAAAGGATTTCTTCCAATTCCTTCCCTTACTGCTTTGACCAAAATATTTTAGAATATACTGGTGCCAAAATAAGAAAACACAATGAAAATTACAGATTCCAAACACAGATGTAATTTTTTATTTTTAATTGTAACTTGACTTATGACTATTATGACCAGACTAAGTATATAGTATCATGAAATATCACAACGGCAAGGAGAGTATCTGCTAGCCCATTAGGCAATATACATTAAAAGAGAACTACAACTATTTACTGTAGTTGACCGTACCCATTAGTGCGTTAGAATCGTATACAATATTGTGTCGATATAGCGAACATCAACCTCGAAATCTCAAATTTACACTTTATATAGTTGTAGACTCAATTTACAATAATGACTTTTATTGCAGGCTATTTACATGGATATATGTAAAATACCAGAAGCTTGGGAAACCTTGCAGGACTAGGTAACATCAGTCATATTTTGGCCTCAGAAAATTTCATAAAAACACTCGAATATTTAATGTTGTCTTGTAGATATTATGGAACAAATTGTATGTTTTAGGTTAAATGCGCGTAAATGTGTTTCTCCGCGTCATCATTGTTGTCATCAATATTTCAGTCGTGCATGAAACTGTTCAGACTGACGAGCGAACGAACGACATAAAGTTACGATATGGGGTTCTCCAATAAAAGAGCTTACTCCCAACTTAAAGGACGGTAACGCGCCTGCATAACCTCGGGTCATGCGGATTTCTATGGGCGGCGGTAGTTACCTACCACCTGTTCGTTTGCCCCATATCCTAAAAGAAAAATTACGTATAACTCTATTCATAAATATACACAATAATATGGAAACAGTAGAAATCTTCCATATTCCAATAAACTGTAATTCAATAAAATATTTTTAAGTAGGAACGTTATTCAATTTGTTAATGTGTTTTTCACATTTCCATCATATATGTTTACATTACAATGTACTTACAATTCGTGTGGTTGACAAATAACCATTATTTTAAGGAATCACTATCATTTTAATCTATCTGCTATCAGTTGGAGGCTTTTGGCGACTACAAACTCCTCTAGAATAATAGCCTCTAATTTAGGAAGAACGGAAACTGATGTTAGTCATCGCAGAACTTATTATACAAATAGATTATTCCTAAAACCACTCACTATAAAACGAAAGCTCTTCTCAGTCCCTATAATTAATTTAATATTTTCTGCTAATAAACTGAATACACCGCAATAAAATCTGCCGGAAATTACTTTAACGGATTTAATTGCGGTTCATTTTGTTTTTTACAAGAATTTTCGAGGAGGACTTATCAAGAGCCCTCTTTTTATTGTAAGAATTCTAAGAAGGCATCTACTTGTGTTAATTTAGAACATTTGAATATAAATAATATTATTGACACACTATCCCATAAACAGATAAAATAAGTGGACACTTACTTTATTCGTTTATGGGTGAATTTATATGTTCTTGCATAGCAATACATTTAGTTATATTTTAATTACTATTTCTTTGTTATAGATACTACATGTTTACAAACGTAGCGGAAGCGATCAGTGAATGTTGCAGAATAATAGACTGGAGCCGACGCTGACGGAAACTCCTACCTGAAATTTCATGAATGAAATAACGTAAACATCCTGTCAGTTTATATTAATATTATTCGGCAGCGCCCACGCAAAATATTATACATTGCAATTTATCCACACTAATTTGCAGCTCGGAACGTAAATAACTTTTACAAATAAGTTGGGTAAATTAATCTATTTCTAAATGTTTGCATTTCACACTGAACAGTTTATCTCACAACATTTTATAGCGATCTGTCCATTCTGTGTCTTCTGTGGCGTGAATGTCATGAGCAAATGCTTTACAGGGTATTCGTTTGAAAAAGTGTTGATGAAACTACTATTCAACATGCTGGTCTTGGTCTCAGCTCTCTAGTTAGTTCCAAATCTGCCTTTAGTACTTAGGCAATTGATTAATATTTTTTTCATTTAGCTAAGTTTGGTTATGTACATTTGTACCATGTTATGAATGCTTACCTAATGTAATATTCTTGTATATAATCTATACTTATTATAAAACTAGGTTCCCGAAAGCTCTTTGTCTATATGTGATCGATTTTCTCAAAATTTGCTGAACGGAATTTCATGTTTTCATCCATGGCTTCCCGAGAATAATTTATTCACGAGTGAAGCCGAGACTAATTGCTAGTAAACATGTAATAGCGTTACGTCGATCATATTGAAATGATAATTTATTATGAACCGTAAGCACTTTTCGTTAGTTTACAATACACGTCTAATAGCCCCTATGGTTTAAACGGCCAGTCTGCCAGCGAGACTCGGCTCCTAATTGATGGACTACCCTCATCAAGGCAAGTCAATTTTAACCCACGACCAAGTACTTTGATCGCTGTTGGTATCCCAACAATTCTTGGGCTTAAAATTTGTACTTTGTGGAGCATTTTTCGCTGCTACGAGACAATAATAAAGAATTATTGTCTTACAACAACAACAACACATTTCACCTGTTCCCTTATAAGTTTCGTCATACAATGTTAACGTTAAATAAATAAATATTTGTTTGTTAAGAAAAGAAAAAGGTAAAAGTGCGTGTGTATTATTTTTATAGTATAGGGGGACAAACGACCAACCGAAGCCTTTCTACGACTACCGACGCCCATGAACATCACCATAATTACTATGCCAATGCGTAGCCCTCCTTTTCACCTCAGCATATTGGTGCATTGATTAAAGCCGAGAAGTAGTGCAACCTTTAGATGAAATTAGCTCAGTGTAACAAAAGGCAACATAGCGACCGCGATCTACAAATAAATAATGAAATGTATGGCTCAAACCTCGCCATTTATAAATTTGTCGCCTTATTAATTTTAATAATCACTACATAAATACGCTCTGTACACTATATATTATTGGTTTCGGGGTTTCCTCGGTCACCGAAGACGAGCCATCCGATAATAACATTTACATATCGAAGTAATTATCGACAAATTCTTATTTCCAACGTTAAACTTTCATAAAGGGAAATGATTTGACTGTGATTTTTTACGTTTAAGCGAAGGTCACACATTATAATAAAGTACTGTAGTAGAATTTATGACGGTTTGTTCGAGTATTTTACAATTCCGACGTTTCAGATGAAGCAGGCCCAAAACCAATTATATTCAATGGTCCGAGGGTCCTCATGGCTGCAAGCTACGATAAGCATTTTTGCGTAGCATTAAAAGTCTTTGGGTACTTTTAATAACTTGTGACATCAGAACATCTGTCATCTCTGTCCACCACCATTGAAATGTTTTCTCTTTACAATATACTAATATTATAAAGAGAAAACATTTCTTTATTTGTTTATTTGCATTGTACACTGAATATTCTGTACCGATTTCAAAAAGAACTTTTAACATTACAATCCTACATTAATATCAGGTGAACATATATAATAACATTTTCTAAAATGTTATTGATCATCAAAGATGTGAAAAAATATCAAAGTAAAACCTTATTAACTGCAGAAAATATTGACAACAAGCTGTTCCGACAGACTTTGTTCTGACATATTCCATTTGTTGTCATGGTTACGTGTAACCAATATTACGAGGCCGAAAATCAAATTTATAATTTCTGTATTTTTATGAATCAATGTTTGCTACATTCTGTAAGATATCCTTGAGGAGCCAAGCCGGACTACTAGTATTAAAGTAGACCGCGATAAAATCCGCTCAAGTGGTTATAATGGCATGATCTTATATTATCATTAGTCTCTTTCCACGAGCTGGGAATCACGTATGAACGGCGACCAAATAAGGCGTCGCTAAATAGTTTTTAAGCGGCCCCATCCAAAGGGAGATCGGTTAGTCATCACTAATACCAACCTTCATTGTCCACTGTGAACATTCCATTGCTTTTAATTCCGTGATCAAACTTACTTTATAATATCACGGGAATTAAAGTACTTATATACAATCATGTTAAATGAATATCAGAACAATATTCCTGGATGCTCGCAATAAGCCCACACAAAACGATAAAGATACGACTGTACATCAGTATTAAATGTACTGAACAAAGTACATATTAATACTGATACTGTAAACAGCCCACTCGTACTGATAACAAGAGTAGTGAAACAGACGTGTGTAGGATATTATACATACTTAAATAAGGTTAGCGTTTGCCAAATCTCTTCTACGTCGGCCATCGCTCATCTGAGGCATACGAGATTGCACAAGAACAGGTGTTACAATAAAACTAATTTCACGGATTTTATTGCGGTTTATTTTATTATTTAACTAGCTCGACTTTTCAGAAATTTTACAACAACCCTGGGGGCCTAAGGTCTCAGATGAGATTTAATAAATTGTGACATATTCATATCTTAAATTTACGCGAATGTTAGTCATTACAATAAAACTACTTTTACGGATTTTATCGCGGTTTATTCGGTTATTTATTTGGTATTTAGTCACGGGCGATCTGACCGTGGTTGCTATAAAACATCTGAAATGTTAGGCTAGTTAAATAATGAAATAAGCCGCGATAAAATCCGTAAAAATAGTTTTATTGTGATAAATTATGACACTTGAACATTGGGGATTCATCATCATTTAGTTGATTAGATTAATGCAATTATTATAATCTGCTGTCTTGAGATGTTGTATGTAGTTTCTAATATAATTAGACTTATAGAAGAAAGGTTCTTCTATCTGCTTCCCTCTGTTGAAATTTGCATGTTTTTTTAATTTTAATAACATTACGGATCTTACTTGGAATCGGTGTTGTCTAGAGGCATTGCACTTTATCAGATCTAATGTTGTCACGGCGGGGGAGGGGGAGTAACTCCAGCAGCCTCTGCGTGAGTAAGCAGTCTCTCTTTCCGCATTCTCGTCGTGTCGTAAACACGACACGCTTACGGGAGAAAAAGTAGTTGCGAAACTTAACATGATTTCACACAGTCCTGTGTGTACACAAGCCCCGATGTTGCACAACTTATTGAGATTTTCTTTTTTTTCAAGGAGTTGATGCGAACCGTAACGTAGATAGACAACAAGTGAGGTAGTGTCATTCTGCATTGCAGCCGAATCGGTTCGCCACGACTCTCTCTCTCTCACTCTCTACGTCACTCATACGATACCGCCGAAAAGATACAGCTATGCTTATCGCGCTTCGGGATTTTTATGAGGGGAAGAAAGGACAGCAACGTATCTGCATAACAAAAATAATGTGGATATCTATGGGTGTCAGTATAATTTCACGACTAAAAAGCTACAAATTCTCATTACGTTTGCGTCCCTATACTATCTATATTAATAAGAAAGAGGTCAAGAGTTACGGTTAGTACACAACCGACTTCCACTCACACTTTATAATAAGCGAGACATCGATGACTGTGGTTTATTGTGACGAAGGTTTATTGCACAATTCAGAAACGTGGGACGATTTGCCAACAGTCGTAAGCGTGATTGGCGTAAGTCTAAACAAGACTGAAGATTCATAGGTTGATACAAAATCATTACAGCCAAAATCACTGCGCGCAACATAAAGTTCAAGTCATCAATTTAAGACGTACCTACAGTCGTTGGCAGGGGAATGAGTGCTTTTTATTGTTATTTCAAGCGTGAAAAATGTTAGCTTTCGTGGGCGGTGTCACGTCGCGTGACAATATGCTCAGTGATTTCACTAAATCTTCGTTCCCAATGGCCCAATATTCGTTGAACAGCCATTCTCCGTGTATTTTGTGGCTATTTGTTTTGTTTATACGTGTATACGACTATAAAGCCGTGTGCGTAATGACCGATGTCTAATACGTTCGTCTATCTATATTCTAGGGAAATATAATTATGAATGTAGAAACATTCATAAATATATTTCCCTAGAATATAGATTGTGCTAAATTGAATTGACATACATTACGTATATTAATTATATAGCATTAGGCGTATTTTTTCAATCGTAGATCAAAATTTATAATAGAACAAAATTAACAAAAAAAATTTCTCTTTTTTTTCAGGGGCCTATAGTTGTGGGCGATGTTATTGCATTTACCGTAACAGTTCACCGGACTAGCGGAGAATTCCTTCTAGTTTAGGGAGACGAAAGGGCGATAGACCCCTCTTTTAGGACGTTAATATTTTTCTAGTATGTGTATACATGTATACATGATTTTATGTATGTATATTGATTTATATGTTCCTTGCTACACTTTGAATGGGTTGACGGATTTCAATGTATAAGATATTGTTTGACGCTCTTGTTTCTAACGCGAGACATCGGGTTCAATAAAATAGACAGATAGATATTATTGTTCTTCAATTTCTTAGATCGACTATTTCGCTATAAATGGAATTTATACACCGTTTCCGGCTCTGGGTGATGTCCACTGCCTCATACTGTTAGAGAACTACACTGACGACGAGCACCGAATGCTACTAAACCTACTGAGTGGCAACGGCAAACTACATTATTTGCAATAGCATTTACTCGGAGAATTTAGTTTGGTATGAAATCGCGATGCAAGTAAAACTTTTATAATTCAATTAAATACGTGTGGAAAATATGAAGATTGTAGGGCCAGCTGAGACGAGTGATGGGTGCAACCATATTGTAAAAAAATCACTTTAAAAGCAATTTTTTTATCTTCTTCTGTGATAAATTGGCTGTGGATATTTCTCCCCAGTAGCCAGGTGTCGATGCATAATCTCGGTGTATCAAGACTGCACCAGCTGTACTGGGATGCTAACTTTGAGCTCCATCTTATAGGACTAGCTTTAATTAATTAAATTGGAATCTTGAACTAGAGCTTTGCGCTATTTGAATTTCATGAAGTTCAGTTCCAACATCCCTTTTTGCGTGAGTGATTTATAAAGTATCTGACAAAATTTTACAATGAAACAATATTGTTTGATAGGAAGTAATGAAATTGCTGCATTACAGCCGAATAGGACCTGAGTAACAGGAAAGGTACTTTTTCTAACATAAAGCCTTTTTTTGTTTTAGCTTAGTACCCGTTTCGTGTGTCTTATACGAATTCTTGGGTGACGAGATGAAAGCATGTACATTGCCACTTATTATACTATGCCACTTGACTATAAGTTTTGTTAGTCACCCGTAGTCGTTTGATCAATGGAAATGGTTTATTTTGGTCCCAATGGCCCATTGGGACCAAAATAAACAAAATACTGGTAGTTTTTCATTAGCTTATGCAATGCGAATTTACTATCCAAAAATGTGTAATTTGTTTTTAGTTTCGGGAAACCAATCGTAATCCCATTTACATAATTTGAAATAATTCGAGCAATACGAGTATAAACTTTATTATTAATGTTGGTCACTAAAATTCCATGGAAGGATAAGTAATTAGAATTCTTTAACAAATTTTCGACAAAGTGAAATGAACGCTCTTGTGTTACGCGTACCTGTTATACCAGCAGCGCCCCGCGGTTTTACTCTGAAAACATTTTTCGTAGCGTGATGGTATATAGCCTATAAATGGGTTATCTAACACTGGAACAATTTTTGAAATTGGACCAGTAGTTCCTGAGATTAGCACGTTCCAAGAAACAAACACTTCAGCTTCATATTAACATAAACGATATATACGACTAGTGACTCGTCCCGGCTTTAAATACGTACAATCAGCAAAAAATCAATCCCGGGAGTCAATCATTGGGTTTAACTACATTAAATTCAATTTCGTAATTTAACAGGGACAAAGTTCTACGAAAAAAATACCATCATTATCACGATGGTATTTTTTTCGGACCTGAAATTATGCTGTGGAAGCAAGGGAAAGCCCAATACGGATTCACCGGATTGATATGACTATGAGTGCTTGTCGGGCGACGCGACTAGGTTTAGGGTCGAAAAGGGACAAGGTCTTTTTATACTTTAGTTATACTAACAAACAAATGTCAGCGAAGACCCCTGGGTAATGTTATTGACATAGGTACGTGATCTGTATAAATTAATAACTTGGGATACGTCCCCGTAATTTAAACCGTTAAACGTATCTCGAAAACGAAACGTATCGTAGGTGGATATCTTGTACAAATGAGTAGTGACATAACGTGTGTCTCATCTACACTTTTTTCGATTTAAACAAGTAAAATTTATATTATATAATAACTGGTGAATATTATAGGCACATCCGTTTTAAATATGTGTATGTCATAAAATTAAACAGAATTTCTTATTATTTCTCTTTCACTATTGTAACATCTTTCTTTTTGTAAGATGAAATTATTTAAAATAAATCTCTGTAATCATTGCGAATTTTAACTTGAAAAAAAAAATGCGTTTCGCTCACGTCATACATTCACCAGCTTACTTCCCAAGTCTAGCGTGAGTAAAGAAGCTTTACTTCAAAAATATATAATAGTTGTATTTCAATTATGTTAAATATGTGATGTAACGGTGCGGGTGTCGCCGGTTAAGACCGTTAGCCGCGTGGGGTCTAGGGTTCGATCCCCAGGTCGGGCAACTATTATTAAATTTTTCTCAGATTATTCTGAGCCCGCATTACATTGTCCAGGCTTGGAATGTGTCCGAAGTGGCCATATGCCCGCCACCTATGACATCATGGGCCTCAGTACCTTGGCTAATCGTGGGTGTTCTAGATTATCTACTGGACTTACGAATTGTGGATGTACTAGCACACCTCTTCGGGGATAACAAGTTACTTTTTTTCTTTAATAATATGACAAAATTAAAATGTATTTACTTTTCTGAAGTTCCACAATCAAAATCGTTCAAATTAAAGTGTACCTTGAGTTACATATAACGTTGCATTTGGTACAGGGCACTTGACGTGTCGGTTAACCAAAATCCTGGTGCAGCCGATAGTCGATATCTTCCCGTGGCACGGCGAGGTTTAGGCTGTAATGAATAGTATAAACATTTCTCTAAGTTTTTTATCACTTTTACTTATTGAATTATGTTGTAATTCATAACGTACGTTATTATTTGAATACATAACGTCTTTCGATTTTGATCTACAACTTAAAAAAAATCCTTAATCCATACAGGATGAAAAAATGGTTGGAAGTTTATATGAAGGAATCGAAACTCTCACGGATGATTCTGAGGGGCACAACTAAATTATATTGTTAAATGCCTTACAATCCGTCCTCCAGACACCAGTAAGTGGAAAGCCGGGTATTTACTCTGTCTTTTACGGAAACTTGTTAACCTTATTAGCAAAGGACAATCAAATTAAATATGGCCCGAACCTCTTTTCGTCCTATTTTTAAGAGAAAGTGGAGCTCAATTCTGCGAAATCTAGGCTTCGCTTTAATGTTTTATATAAAAGGTGTTAAGTATTTCACAATAAACGCGTAACATAGTTTAGGTACTTTGACTGAGTGTTATTGGGCTGTTTTCTATATATCTAGTATATTATCATATCCTGGTATCGTAGATTTTCGCGAGTGTCACTTAATATTATTATATATATGCTTGTTATAGAATAAAATCCCCAAAAACTCTCTGTCTATATGTGATATTTTTCACGCCGTTTTCACCCATGAATAGAACGATTCTGGAGAAAGTTTTCAGTGCAAATATTGGCCTCTGTTATTCACGGGCAAAACCGTAGCGGATCGCTTGTTACTCATAATAATAGATAATACATATTTATTCAAGCGGCGATGGCTCAAGGATTGTTATTCAAATACAATTTTATGCCGTTCTCTGCAGTAACAATTGACAGCAAGTACTAGCCATGGTTTGGTCGATTCTGTCGGTTGGCACTACGCCGTATGTAGGAGTGCTATCGGGCTTAGGTTTTTTCCAGGTTTTTGCTTCCAGGTCCTTCAAAATTTATATCGCCCAAAGCAAAGTCGGAGCATATAGTCAAAGTTGTCGAGGGGCTTACCCACCTACTTTCGGGAACTCGTTCATTCAGGTCTCTCGCCAAGAAGGTCCTAGGAAACTTTGTTCGGCCATCCTTACGGTAAGGCAAAGGTGTGACAACACTTTGGCTCATGATGCAAAAGAGAATACAGATCTATTGAGCTGTCTTTTCTGCATCCAACTCGACTCTGAATGACTAAGGAAGTCCACCGCATGCAATCTCGCGTTGCGATTTCCCTATGCCGGATATAGAGATGCAACAGAACTCAGTGCGGAAAGCACTTTTTCCCTTGGACATCCATAAGTCGAGTGTGCCGGATGAAATCGCACATTGATGGGTTGACACCTGTCTTAAAGCGGCTTTTCCAGTACTTATATTCTGTTGGCAACGTCTCAAGAAATTGGGAAACCATCCAGGTGTACCTTATCCCAAAGAAAGGCGACCACTCGGATCAGACAAACTACCGTCCTATAGCAATAACCCCTTTATTTTCAAAGACAATGGAAACAATAATCAATGGCTAGCTCCTACGGCACATAGAGGAGCACCAGCCACTTGGTGACTGTCAATACGGTTTCCATCACAGTCGGTAGGCTGGTGACCTCTTAACGTAACTGGCGCATAGATGGGCGGAGACTGTTGGAAGAAAGGGGGTGGCGTTGGTGGTTAGTCAGGACATAGCACAAGCCTTTGATCGTGTTGGGCACAAAGATCTTCTTTCCAAACCTTTTGGGATTCCCGTGAAGTTATGCGATAAGGTTGCCAGCTTTTTGATGGATCGGTGCATTAAGGTATCAGTTAATAACTAGCAAGATGTAATAAATAAGTACTGTTTGCGTTAACCGGAACAACTAAAATTATAATTCTTCGGGTACTTTTAAAAACTTGGTACATCAGGAAATCTGTCATCTCAGTCCATCCGTGACCATGGTTGCTTCTGAAACGTCGGTTTATATAAACAATTTAATAAGCCGCGATGAAATGCGTGAAAGTAGTTTTATTGTAATTACTAACATTCGCGTAAACTTAAGACATCAATATGTGAACCGGTGGCATTCATTGTCATCACCGGAGACGCTCTACATACTGGCTGTCATATTTCGCGGAAAGAAGTTAACCAGTACCGGAACAAACTTGTGTCTGAAGTCGAATCTTTGTTATCGAAATTCTCGGAAAGGGGCCGACTAAACCTAGTCCAAATTAACCCCAAGAAGACACAAGTTTGCGCTTTTACCACTAAAGAAACATCATTTGTCATTTCTCCTCGGTTCCAAGACACTTCCCTAATAGCCTCAGCTAGCATTGGAATGCCTGGTGTCGAAATCTCGCGTAAGGTCCAGTCTCGCGGTCACTTGGAAGTAAAAGAGCCACCCAGAAGCTAGCCGTGCTCGTCAGGGCGAAGCAGTACTTCACTCAGGCTCATCGGCTGCAACTTTACAAGGCGCAGATCCGACTCGATGTTCCGAAGACTTCTACCGTTTATTTCACACAATGCTTTCCCACGCACTACTTCCTTATGGAATCAACTACCCCTTCGTTATTCCCAGAACTTTACGGCTTACGGATCTCCAAGAAAGGAGCCCGTTTAAAAGGCCGGCAACGCATCTACGAGTCCTCCGGAGTTGCGAATTTCTATGGGTGTTCGTGATCACTTACTTACAAGAGACTCAACTGCTCGTTAGCCTCCTATGCTATATAGAAAATAATTTAATTTGCCGTTGTAAATAAATACAAGTTATATCCTATAAGAAAATTAAACAATGTAGCGCATTGTTTAATTTTCTTATTTCTTTTTTAGTATATGCAGCAGCGCCACAGTGGTTGACACGAAAACTGTCTAGTCAAGTTCATAGCAAGATTTAATGTTGGAGCTATCACGTAAACTACGCACCAGGGCAGTGTGCACTATGCACATGTTTTTAATATCGTTGTCTTAGGACAATTTTCTCGCGAACACTTCATGCGCTACAACATCTAGGAAATCCCGATAACACCCTGAAAGTATTGTTGTATCCAACTCGTAAAGACCAGTATTTTACAACTTGAGTATATCTCTTCTAGAATGGCCACATGTAATAATTAATAGTTTAAAAAACGAAAAACACGCTTTATGTCTACTAATAGAGAGACCAAGTTTCCGTCGACAAGGTGGCTGACAAATTCCACCACCATACCAGCTCAAAGGGCCATAACATGGTATTATCATATAATGTACATAAAATTGCTAAGCTTCAATAAAAATTTAAAAGAAACTTCCACAACGAAAATAAGCACAAGAATAAACAAATTATTTTAGGCAGCAATATACCCCAGTAAAAGGCATGGCGTCAATTTAATTTATTAGCATTCCTAGCACTAATTTTCAGAATAGGGAGGCCAACGTGTAATCGGAGCCTTTTTACGACTACCGACTCCCATGAACTTCCATATAATTAATGAGCCGATGCGTTGCTTTCCTCCATCATGTACTATGCATGGAACTAACCTCTGCCCGTGCAGAATGGCACTACATCAGTTACGTACAGTCCTTTCAAATCGCAAACTTTCATTTATCAACAACCAGAAGTTACGAGCTTCTGTTACCGCATCAATCCAGACGCCATCAATAGCTGGATCGATACTTTTAACATGATGTACCTGGTTTTGGGTACCAAACACCATATATTTCGTTTCAGTATTTAAAACCGTAAAAGTATTTAAAACCAAGGCATTGGATTTGGCCCCGCCGAGTATATAGTATGATCAAGAACACCGTTAATTGCATACATAGAGTGAGTGGTGTCACGGGGCTTGAATGATAAGTAGATCTGAATGTCTTCAGCGCATATATGGTATTTACAGGTCCGAATGCAAGCTATAAGATCTGATGAATAAATACTAAATAGAATTAGCCTCAGTATGGAGCCCTGTGGGTTTCCCCTATTAATGTGGCAATGCTGCGATGAGATCACATTTTCCTTTTTGTTTTTTGTTTCTACGGTCGAGTATCTGTTTTTTAAGTAACTGGCAAATCAGAGTACATGTACCTCATTTAGCCCATATAATCCTAGTTTTGCTAATAGTAAGTTGATACCAGTATTAATACCACCAAATGCTCGAGAAAAGTCGAGAAGTACCATTATCCTGAGCGTGTTGAACATCATCGATAACCTGAGCAGCAGTTATGATGAGATGTCGCCTAAAAGCATACTGCATTACTGGTGTCAATGTCTTTTGTTTTTCAATATTTCGTTAATTGCTTGCGGACATGTTTTTTTATAAAATTTTAGAATAATACGTTAGGTAGTATACTGATTGGCCGCAAGTCCTTAAATTCCGTTGGGTGAGTTGAGCAGAGTTTGGAATGGGTACATCTCGTAACACCCACAGCATCGCATCACATTTGAGGAAAAGTGGAAGATATGACCTATGTTTATTAAACTAGTAAAAACACACAATTTACACGAAATTCATAGTAATAATGTGTCAAGTGAAATGTCCACACCCACGGCATTCGAATGCAACTCTTTAATAACGTTCCCTACCTCTTTATCTGCCACAACGAGTAGACACATTAAATCAGTTTCTTTAGAGTAGTCTATGTAAGATGGATACACTATAATACGAGTGTGATTTAGAGGTTAGGCCACACTAACGGTGTAACATTTCTTTAGCTCTCATGAAGCCAATTATATATATAGAATGAGAGAAATAAAATGTGTGCTAGCACCCCTTTCTCTTTCCCTACAGTTGTATATGAAACGTAACTTTATCTCAATATATCTTCTCTAATTTATACCTCGTCCTGAAATTCCGTTGGGCTAGATTTCGTAACGCTCCACTCTCTCCTTTGTCATGCCCCGAGTCAAGCGTGCGGAAGGAAGGTTCGCTTCAAAGGAATATGATATATTATTATAAGTCTCTTAAACGGCATGCATACGGTGTTACCATGAAAAAGGTCTTTATTTTGATTAACAATGGTACAATAAACGCAACAAGTTCGTATAATAGTTTTACAACAATTTGTAGAAAATACGATGAACTTGCAAAGTTAAATTCTTAATTTATGATACCGCAATGCTAACCAATAGTTTTAAAAAAATCTAAGTTATATTTGAGATTCTATTTTGGTTTTGGTAATAATGTAACGTTAATTTGTACAAGTAATTAAACTGAAGGTTAGTGGCTACTGACTCTAACCCTGAAGATAAAATATAAAGGCTTTATTCAAAATGGAACTTAACATATATGTTTTCGAGCGTTGTTACTTTACTACTACCGGTAGCACCGGAACCGACCGGAACCGGCTAAACAAACTCAGTGGAACTGATGATACATAATTTATATCATATTATTCATATGTCATTATATTACATTTTATCATAACAATACCGAAAATTCCCTGGAGGAGAATGTTATTACCAAAGTATATTTTTATATGTCTAGTATTTATATATATTTGAATCTCCAAAAAATATTTTACACTTTTTTTACAATAATAATCTTTTACTGCTTTTTTAATAAGTAATGATTTTGAACTTTGTCTGGGATCATCTATATATATATATATATATATACCCATACACTGCTCCTGAAACGCATGAATACTTTGCTTAGTCTAATCACTGGGACATTCAGTTTGTGTCTATTCCGAGTATTTGAGGCATATATAGCATATGCTGACGTACTTTTTTTTGTATTTGCATATAGTTTATGCCATCTTTATCTTCCCTATCACACCATACCATACCGTACTTCGATTCCAAAGTAATAAACTCAGTAATACACGCCGATACCGTACACCCATAATTTAACGATGTTGTTTTGTAAAACAGATAACTAGGGAGATCTCTTTGGAAGATACATATCCGTCGCATTCGGGTGATATACAGCGATGACACTACGTTTTAAAAGCAATTTATCATAGAGACATATGAGCATAATAAATAATATTTTATATATTTCACATTCAATTTATTTAAGCGTCTCTAGAATAAGAAGCCTCACAAAAGGGGCGAAGTTATTTGTTTGGATTTTATTTCGATTAACCTTCTTCTTTCCAAATTTGTTATTATTGCCGACTCCATATGTTTTGTTATGATTTATTTCGTTCACACCAGATCGCTTCGTCCGTGTGTTCGTGGGAAAAGCGTTCACACGAGTAGGCGTGGTAGTAAATGGTTTCCGACACCTACAGTGAAGAGACACGTGAAAGTTTAGGAAAAAGTTTCCAGTATAACTACATAAAAATGATTTTTGTGCTACTGTTTTAAATACCCATTCTACATTACTAAACTGTTTCTGTGCCAGAAATAACTAGGATATATAAAGAAATAATAAATATGCTACCAACCACATACCAATTATGTAGTACAAGGTACAATGTAGTACAAGTGCACCAGTTAAGTAATTTTCTTTAACAAAACTGTACAACGGTTTTCCTAAGTCCACGCGGTGATCTGGCATTGCCTCTCCATTGAAAATCCCACTGATTGAGAATGGAAGCGAGGAAAGTTCCGAAAACCGGAAAAATATCCAAAAAGACTTATTTCCTGAACATTCTATATTATGTACTTCAATAAATACATAACGAACACAGGCACTATCATACAATTGTTCACAGATTTTTGTAATAAGATAGTATTCTCTTCAGTCTTCGCTCCAAAGAAGAAAAATCGTTCTAAAATCTATTCACGTACGAATTGAATTCAACTTTCAAAAGTACGGCAGTAACTTACCGAATGATAGCTGATATTTATGGAATATTTTATCCAGAATTTTGCACCGGAAGAGGAACGAACAATCCCTATACAAATATTATAAAGAGGAAACATTTGATTGCTTGTTTACTTTGAATAGACTCCGAAACTACTGAGCCAATTTGAAAAAAATATTTTACCATTACAATCCCACATTATATCTCATGAACGCCGGCTATAAAACACTTTCTCAAACGTTATACATCATTATGAAAACTTCGAGAAAGTAACCAAAAAATATTAAAGTAATTCCTTACTGCAGAAATGATTAAGAACTATCTGTCCCAGCAGACGTTGCTTTGTCATAAATAGATTTGTCGACATGTTACTCGTATATGTAATATTTACGGAGCCTTAATTAAAATGTATAATTACTGTAATTTTTTTTGTCGTATCCGTGCGAAGCTAGAATGGACTGCTAGTATAATATAATTTCCTCCTTGTTGTACAAAAAAAACAACCATAAACTGTTTGATTTCCCCAGTAAAGTCCCTGAGATTTAAATTTTCCGTTATGTACATATCCTCTATTATTCCTCCATACATAATTGCTTCCGCGCCGTTGGTCTATCTCGTCCATAAATATTAGTATATTGTCTCTTCAGACAAACTCATAATAAATCTTACAAATAAAAATACGAAAAATCCTACTAATATTATAAATGCGAAACATAATAAATAATACTTTCACGCAAAACAACTGAACTGATTTGGACGTTTGCCACAAAGATACATGCCTGAGGATGGTACTAAGTTGACACGACTTTTTTCCAAAGGTTTTCTTCGTGAGGTACCTACCTATTCCATCATTTATAAAATTACTTATAACGAAAACCAGTTTGTAACATTAGCGAAAATTTGAGAAGGTTTGGTTATATTGTGGTCCATTGTATTCGATTCCTTCCAGCAATTACTTAGGCAGATTTAATTCCTTGAGTAACTTTCAAGCTATGATGACTGAATAATAAATCGATAGCATATACTAATAACGCCTGCTCTGCCGCGTGGCCCAGTAGTAAGTATGTTTGACCACAATTGTGAATTTCGTGACTTGAGTCGGACCAAAGTGTTTTGGTATTTTTCAATTTCTAATAACTGTCCGAATTCGCAGTGTTAAGCCATCGGTCTGATTACTCTCCGATCGTGTCGGGTTGCCGTCTCATCATCAGAAGAGGAGAAGGAGTACACTTGTGCATGCGCACGCACTTGTGCACTATAATGTGTCCAGTGTCTATTGGATAGTCTCTATAGAAATGGCCGCCGGGGCCGAAATGCGGCTAAGGCGACAGCCGAATTTTTTTTTTTTTGAACGCGATATTCTCCTGGAATACTGGTCCGATTTGGCAGATTCTTGGTGTTGGATAGCCCGGTTATCAAGCTATGTAAAATGAACTAGGAAATAATAAGTCATAAATATAATTAAGCTAGGAAATATTTAGTAATAAATATAATAAAGCTAGGAAATAATAATAGGCTATATGCAATGAAACTAGGATGAGTTCACGAGTTTTGCGTCTAAAAACGTGAGACGCTGCAAGTAATGAATATTTTTTTAAGTAACAAGATACTATAAATTTCATATATGTCACTAATTCACGACCAGGTGCGCCATAATTTTGCAACAATCTAGCGTGCTAATTGGAACGGCTTCCGAATGAAATAGTTTCTATAAGTTATTTTTTATTCCGAGAGGGCTTTGTATACTGAAATAACTGTTCAAATACAATTAATTACATAAAACTACCTTTACGGGTCTTAGCGCGGTTTATTTAATTATTTATATTATTTATTGTACTATTAATTTAGATTTGATCAGGCGCAAATCATCACTTGGAAACACCGATTCCTTCCAAGGAAGATTACGACGATACAAGGACCCGTGAGGCTATTTCTTTTAACATTTGTTCTTTCCTTCCCTCTGCTTGGGACCCAGTGGTTAACATAATCAAATCAAAAACTACACATAACACCTCAAGACAACAAGATATAATAAGTACTGTTTGCGTTAATCGGAATAACTGAATAATTATAATTCTTCGGGCACTTTTAATAACATACGACATCAGGACATCTGTCATCTCAGACCACCCCTGACCCATGGTTTCTGTAAGGCTTCTGAAACGTCAGCCTAGTTAAATAATTAAATAAACCACGATAAAATCCGTAAAAATAGTTTTGGCTTGAAATACCAACGCCTTCCATCAGACGTCATCTTAAAGTTTACATAATTAATTATGCATAGTACTAAAGCATCAAGTAGATGACCACGTAGACGAAGATTAACTGTTTTCTTTCAGAGATAAGCAACAGAAATATATTTAATATTTTTATATATTTAAGAAATCTCATATATTTAAGATATTTCTATAGAAACACATATATAAACATTCATGACCTAGACGGGATTCGAACCCGTGACGCCAGAGGCGTAACACGCGGTCTAACCGCTACGTTACCAACCGAGCCAGCAGGTCGTTACCGCAGTAAATTATTTACGGGCTACAGAGTCTAAGATTAATGTACATTTACTAAACACGTCAATTATGTAGAGATTCTCTAAAGTGCCTAGCGCCTGATTCTAAAACTTGCCAATATTTTAAACTACTAGCGTCACACGGTTTCACCCGCATAGTATGGTAAAATACATATTATAAACTTCAGTCTTCTACTTCACCCTCTTTTTCTTATATAACAGGGGGTAAACGAGACATAATTACTATGCCGATGCGTTGGCCTCCTCCCCCCCCCCCCAATGAGCCACCGGCTACTTACAAACCGCCGCGACAATGAAGATGTCACTTTACGGCTGTATTATGTGAGCGCGAGTTACCTCCCCGGTCGCGCCGGCCCAATTCCATTGCATAGGAGGATGAAGTGTCATGTACTATGCGTGGCACTACCTCCTCCTATGCAGGATGGCACTACCTCTTCCTGCCTCCTGGGGGTTGAATTTCTAAAATGTTCTCCGTGCTCACTGACACCATGGAAGGAACCTCTGTACCTAATGCCAAGCTTCTAGATACTATCGTTTTATCGTTTATCGCTGTGCGTTGGTCTCTCTGTCTATCAGTCACTCGGTAACGGAAGAGTCTTTTTATGTGTACAGATTTAGTGTACTACCGATTCTGTCGTAGTGCTTAGCTGTTTCTATGAAAATACGCTTACGGTGGCGCTTTTGCGCACGGGGCAAGGGGCGAGGATGGGAACCTCACCCCATTGCACTATCCCAAAGTTGGTGGAGTGTTGTCTTGTAGTGCGGAACAATCCCATCTGTGGAGGTGGAGTTGGTCCCTTAGGGGGCTGAGAAACCGCCAAGGTGCCCTGATGATTTGTTATTCCGGGACACCTCACCAAGGGCGGCACTGACACTCGCCATGGTTTTTGTGGGTATTAGGCACTATCTGTCGCCAGCCTCACCCACCACTGGACCCCACCGAGGACCAGTGAAGGCGCGTAAGTGCGTTTCCCCGCATCAACAACAATATGTATTTTTTACTATGAAATAGGAAACTTGATAATATATACAGATACGCAATCTCATAAACAAGAGGGGCGACGACAAAACATATGCAAAAGACTATAGAAAATATAAAACAATGTTGCGCTAACATCGCCTTACAAAAGCGAACATATTATATTTAGTACAGAACGTCCTGTGACCGCATCATCATTCGCTCATATGCATCTACTGCTCCATAAAACATATATCCATGTGACAGGGTGGCTAATAGCTCCTTACTACTCGCTTCCATCGTGGAGCGGAGATTGGATGGCATTGAATATTCCGACATGGTGAAAACTTTTTATGTGCGTTTATGCGTCACGTGATATCATTGACAGACTTCCGTCGGATGACATTGTTATGAATATACGTAGCTAAATAAGGAAGCAACGTCTTTTTTTATGAACTAGGGAGAAAATGAGCAGGTGGGTAGTGACTACCGCCGCGAAGAAACATCTGCATGACTAGGCGTCTTACAGAGGCTTTGCCGGTCTGTAAGGAATAGGTATGCTCTATTCTAGAAGACCTCTAAGTCGTATCTGATCAAAAATATCGAGGGAGGCAGCTGGTTCCACAGTACAGTTGTGCGTGGTTGGAAGTGGCGTTTAAACCTCACTATTTTGTATTTACGGACATCAAAGTGATGGACGTGGAACTTAGATTTCTGTCGCGATGTCCGTAGATTGACTGTTTTGCTGGTATTAATCCGAACAATTCCTCGGAACACTAGTAACTAAAGACACAGCGAACTGATATCTCTTCGTAGGACCCAAGAATCGAGCTGTCCAGAATTAAACATTTTTTTCTCGATAGGGAATGCTTTTAGGCATGCCCCCAGGATGGGGAAAACCTGGGGGTATGTGGGACTCGGGAGCTATAAGACAGATCCCCTTATCCACTAAATCACAACGGTGTTCCTGCTCATCTGCCAATAGGAGGAGCCACGGGGACGCGATGACATACAGCGACTCTACCAGCGGGTGCCCTTGGAAGTTCTTCTCGGGAGAGTTGGATGGTACCCTTACTACATTTAGATGTGCCTTAACACGCGGTACACTGTACTTCTCGGTTGTTATGGAATATGCGTCGACTTCCCCAAGCCGTCACCCTACGACCCTTCCTAATGTGACACGTTACGGCGCCTATGTCTTCGACCTTTCGAATTCTATCTGCCTGCATCCCTAGTACGGAAACATCTACGTTGTACGCGGTCAAGTAAAACGAGCTGATATTGCGGGGCCCCTGTCCAAAAGAGGGATCATTATTATTACATAGTATTATTATAGCAAGTATACTTATAACAAACCTTCGAAACCAAACCAGGTATATAGTGTCCGTTAACGTAGGTAATCGTGGAGATAACGTATTATACAATATAGCTGAAGCTGTGTAGTGTCGACGGCTGACGACAGAATGTAAGTAATCTTGTTGAATACCGCACAGGGCCCAACAGAAGCATCCAATACCTCTGGAAATTGTGTCTGTGACATTGTGTGTATATTGTACATACTTGAATCTTTTGTTTCTTTGTAATATGCACGTGGACTATAATGTGAGCATGTTAGTCAACGTGCATATGGCAAGTTCCATTATACTATTAGTGATTCATAACAACTATATTGTACCTTTTATTTAATAAGATAAAACATTCAAACTCCTATCAAATTCGTCTACGTGCGTATATTGTGGTAACTGATAAATTATTTTCTCTGTTGTCTGGTCTTCTGAGTATGTGTAGTCACACATTTAAGAACCATTCTTCACTTCAAAGGGCTTATTACGCGTGATCTCCATTACTTCAGTTTTTGCCTAGTTCTATAATATTAACTAAGTAGAGCGACCTAGTTTATACTAGAAGTTTAAAGAGAAAAACTTAAAATAGTGCTTAATCGACGTAGTGCTTACATAATCGAGGACTAATCCGGTAGACGCCACCAGAGAATCTTTCTTACACTTAATTCCGATTTGAACGATTTGCTTTCGATTCGTTGTGTTTATTGTACAAACCGTTTGTTTTTATACTGGCAAATATTGCGCCGTACATCATGTAATATTGCCAACTGCAATAATAATAGAGACGGTGTATTTTCTTTAGCATTTTTATGATCCTCTTTTACGCTGTTGGCGTGAAGATACTAAATCTTCAAAATAATGTGTCGAAATTGCATACTGCGAAGAATGATTACATTTTCTTGACGATTGCAAAACTAATTACTATAGGGATTCTTGAATTATGTACCTAAAGGTTAATTTGCTATTTAATGACATGATAGTCAATGAATGTATTATTATTCCTTTATTGCCAACAGATACTTGTACAAATACAAAAAATAGATAACAGATACAAAAAATAGGTTCACTTAGAATGTAAATTTATTCTTCTATTAAAGGTAAATTTTCATCAATATAGACGCAAATTTACATTTAAGATTTTTTTTTTGTTTGTTACAATTGTAGCCATAAAAAAATCGAATTATAAAACTGTGATAAACAATATTTCATATAACTCAAACATCAATCATTTAAAGTTCTTTTCCTTAAATCATCATAATAATATTGCTAACACTTGTTAGCAATATTATTATAAGAATTTATTTACATAGTTTCGTATTTCGGCTCACAGCATTTCAAACATTTAAAATATTTATGAAAAAGCTAAGACAGCACCTTTTAAATTGTATACTTACTAACTTAAACTGTTCTACAAACATCATTTTGCGACTATTTTATGTTGTAAAGATTAAAATTAGATTTTATATTGAATACCTATAGAATTTATATGATAAATTATTATTTATAAAAGCATTATTTATCAAGGATTAGGCAACACCAGCTCGCTCGGTTTTTGACAATAAACTTTTATTATATTTACTGAACGAGTTCGCTTCCCGCGGATATTAATTTTTTTAACATTCCGATTGCTCAAAATTTACTGGACAAAATAATTTGAAGATTGCATAAACCATTTCATCAAAGTTGCTTTATTTGAAATTGCAAACTTGCGTTCTCCCTTGAAAATAGTTTATGTAAAGGTATTTAATAATACTCGGCTGGCGTAGTGTTAAAGTGACATGACGCGCTACATACGGTCGCGTACTGGAATCCAGCCAAGAGCGGAACTCTTTGTAATTTATGTTTTTTAAACAATGCTAGGCAACTGTTGATCTGATTGTAAACGATTACCGACGCTCCTACACATTTAGTCTAATCAAATACTACACCGCTTTGGTTTAATAATAAGTGGATGTGCGTGTGGTGATGGATCACACTATGCCGCAAAAAATGTGTGGAATTAAAATCAAGATCACAATTCAGAAATACATTGTTCCGTTTTAGAATTTGCACTCCACCGATACTCTGAACATTAAACCCTAATTTATATAAGATTCAATGAGAAATCGTATAACTTTAGGGACTGGTAGTAACTATTGCCAATTCCCTAAAAGTTATACCGTATTTTCCCTAAAAGTTATGCCCTGCGTCGTAGGATTGTTTGCAATACGAACTATTGTGTAATTACAGTCATCAAAATATTCAATTAATACCAAAAGTCACAACTGGCGTATCACGCCAATATGTTGCCCTTCTCCGCAGATGTGAAGCAAATCAACACAACTACATATAAAAATGACGCGTCGAGGTGTGTCGGACAGATATCGAACCTCGACATTATTTGGCTCGAATATGACAGAACTGTATCGAATATGTATGCCGTAGACCTATCGTACAAATCGCCGTATAACATTACGGCGAGCCATTTTAGAAAACAGGGCTGATTTGCTTTGTGCTTTTTCGAATAACTTATAACGCCGAACGCTTTCTGGCGGAATTTCGCTCAGCCGTATTCAATCCGGCTAATCGTTTGCCCGCCATAAACGAAAACTTAGATGTTTTTAAATATGGCTAGCCGTAACAAAATACGTCGATTTAGACAATCTAGATGCGACATATACACAATGTAAATATTACATATACCTAATACTTATTTCTTGTTAGTCGTCTTGACTTTCAATGAAAGAGGACTTTGTCCAGCAGTGGATCGATGAGGGCTGGTAATGATGATGAATACTTATCTCATGAATATAATTTAAAAGCCCAATTGTATAATCCTCTATCTGTTATCCGACGATACAACACTGACTGACCCAAACAGAAGATAACGTAGTAGAAACCAGTGCCAGACGCAAGCGTTGAAGTAAGTAAATAACTTAAGGAATTGTGTCACAGATACTAGACAACGAAAATAAATTTAACATTATTTATAAATTTAATAAATTTATTATATTTAAGGTACATTAAGAAATATAGAAATACAATAGACAAAAATCCATATCCTAGGCGGGATTAGAATTCGATTGCCAAAGTAACGCGTTCGGCATAACCGCTTATTTTTATTTATTTCAATAGAACAGCTGGCCAGCAGTACACTCATTAAGACATAGCAAAGAATAATAATACAATTTGACTAAAAGTACTCGTGAAATATCTGATGTATGCAATTTTACAGGTGACACAACTTTCACAGGTTTACACTTCACCATTCCATGTAAAGTCGAGAAACTATAAAAGGATTAAAACACTAACATTTCCTCTATTTTTCGCAGGGAAAATGCATTTTACGCACCGTCCAACCAATGGACTCAGCACATGATGCCAATGACCAAAAACCGCTGCGAGAGCCTTCAGCTGCCGGGATGGAGTGACTAGGATCTGTCAGCGATCGCACACACCGGCGACTTAGGTTACCACTGAGCCAATTGGTCGTTGACTGATTCACTCGTCGCGTCCTCATGCCGGTAAACGAAATTATCCACTGCAATAGATGTTTCACATCAGAAACAAGAAGTTTAAACTATTAGTTTCATTTTGATCTCGTAAGTAAAGACACTTACAGCCACTGTTTTGGATGGATTCCGAAGAGCTTGTGGCACTCGCGGCTGAGGCAAATATCTATAAGAAAAACCCCGCTTTCGATCGCCTATGTGTCATTACCGTATTCTAGGACCAGTCTTCAAAAAGGCACTATTACAGGATAGTTTTAGAGATATATGCACGAATTATAGTACCTTTTATACCCCAAATTTATAACCTATTACATTTCTTATTTAAGCCTTAGGCTTCGGAAACACGCTTCTGCTTAAAATCAACGCACGAAGTGTTAATAAAATTAGCCGTACCTGTGTCATTTGGTCACATTCAAGTCGGGTTAATTTTATTACCTGTGAGTAGACATTTCTTCCTCACCCTGTGTTCGAAGGTTGATTCATGTATAAATAAAACGTATATATTTGTACGATGTGGTTTACATAAATTGGAGGTGGGAAATTTGAGAAAATATCAATGCGTGGGTCTTTGGGCTTTTTCCTCTATTAAAAGTTAAATAGCGTGCTATTGGCGAATGGGATTTGACAAAGTTTCTTTTTGAGAAATCAAAAAACTTGAGTATGATCTATATTAATTCTTTGAGCGACAGTGACGTTAGGACATCATATTATAAAAATGTCGTGGTGCCAAATTTTTACACGATTGCAATTCAATCAAATAATGAAACAAACTCTAAACAGAAATCTGTAGAAGTTGTTGCAGACAACCACAGGCCCGATACATTTTCTGTTGACCAAGATTACCCTTTCGTCAACATTATACATTGTAAAAAATTACGCGTATGTATTTATTTTAAATTTATACAACGTTGTCATTATTTTTAAAACAGAAGTGCTCGGGAAGATCAGTTCAAAAACCTAATAATATCTGAAGAGACACTGTTGATTATTAATAATATAAAGCTGAAGTGTTTGTTTGAACGCGCTAAGCTCATGAAACACTGGACCGGATTGAAAAAATACATTTGTGTTGAATAGTCCATTTATCGAGAAAGACCATAGACTGCATACCATGAAGCTAAGACTAATAGAACCAGAGTTGGACGGGCGAAACTGCTTTGTGATTCTAGCTGTATATAAAATTGATCGCTTAGAATATTGTAAAGAGTGAATAAGGGAGTAACAGTTGAGAAACACAAATCCGTGACTCTTTTTATGTGTTCACATTAGGAAATGTAGACTTGCAAATAGCAAATAAATATTATCTCTCCCGTGTTGAATAAAAATGTTGTGATAAAGGGAAATTGAACCTATGAACGGAGGCTTTGAAAACGAATTGTGGAATATTCAATCGAAATATAGAAGATAAAATGTAGATAGTGATAAATTTTCTATCAGAATCTAAAGGTAATCGATGCGTTTTCTATATTTTCTCGCCCAAGCCCTTATTTAAATAAAACGTGTCCAGGTTTTTTATGTGCAAAAGAAGGAATTTTAATCATACTTAAGTAATTTGATGCGAGAACGTGAACATTGTGCTTGACGAAAGAAGATAATACAGATAGAGAAAGGAAGCCAGCCTAAAACGCGGCTGTCTAACACAACAGAGAAAGCAAGCGTAATACATTCTCTGTCCCCTTTTCTCAATAATTTCTTCTACGCAACGCGCATGTGAGATGACGTAGACAAGAATAGAAATGCCTTCTCGTCTTACTTCTGTATTTACCGAGGTGACCAGTCGCCGTCACATGCTCAACTGCCTATGGCATCGTCTTTATCTACATTATCTCTATGACTAGACGTCATCGAAATATAACGTCTCTGATAGCTTTGCTCAATATAACGTCTCTGATAGCTTTGCTCAATATAACGTCTCTGATAGCTTTGCTCAATATAACGTCTCTGATAGCTTTGCTCAATACAACAGAGAACTTTCGTTACAGTCGTTGTCGCTTTAATCTCTACACTTCTTATTCTCAGTCAGGAGTCCTCTGATGAAGGCCTCTCCCATACATTCGACGACCAGCTGACGGAATGCTAACAGTAGCAGTTTCACAAAAGGCCGCGGATTTGAATGACACTTACGTCATACATGTAACATTAAATATAATTTCCGTTATATAGTTCCTGTGACAGAAGTCCTTGCGTCCTAGCAAAGGCATTCATAGCATTGCTTTGCCTTGCGTTATAGCATGTTGAAGTCCTAGCATGGGGCTAGACTAACGGAGTGATAAGTCTACAGATATTACATATACATACATCACCCTTACTTTACACTGCTGAGCATATATTATAGTGTTAGGTGTGCCCCGCAATTTTACCTGCATAAACTCTATGCTAAGGGTAAATTTATTATATCAAGCAAACAGCAATTCTTGTGTTATTCCACATTGTTATCTATATCTGTGTCAAATTTCACTAAAAACTGTTCAGTAGTTGTCTGCGTAGAGGAATTACTGACAAACGTTGAAACTTTCGCAATCATAACATTTGTAGGATGTGTATATTTCAATGGACTGGTCTAACTTTGGATCATAGACTGCGTGAGCTACATGATGGTGGGTAATGGTAGCTTTTGCAAGAGATTTTGTATTTACTTTTAATCATATCTCGTATGATTAAAACGCACAAGCGTTCGGATGATTATTTGTAACTGAAAATTAGTTTCAGTACTCTTGCTGAAACACTGCAATGCAAAACAGCAGGGCTCTTTCTCTGTGGTACCATACTATATTGCAGCGAAATTGAGCCGGCACTACCGGGTGTACCTCCCAGGTAGTGCCTGCTCAAAATCCTCTCCTCACGCTCACATGATACTGTCGTCAAATTACATCTTAGCTATCGCATTTCGTGGGGTTTGTGAGTAGCTGGTGACGTTTAGGCGGGGATGAAGAAACGAGGACAACACATTTGCATGACTATTGTACGGATGGTCATGGATGTCGGCAGATATCAAAATACACCAAATGCTTGTTTGTCCCCTTGTATTATAAAAAAAAGAATAGCAAAGTTCTGATAGATAGGCATACTAATGATTGATTTCTAAATAAATTTTCATTGTAATCTATTCTAAATATTCCAAGAAATTTTCAAGTTAAATTCCATCCACTTTACACAACTTCTAGGCAGATAACCTAAAGATTACCATAATTAAGTGTTAGCCGGACTTAGTGCCTTTAAATGCCCGAGTGAAAATACTAAACGGTTACAAATTCAAGGAGCGTTTTCAACTGCTGATGCTTAACCTGCTTGAATTACTAACTACTAGTTGAGTAGCACCGCGCTGGGAGCGTTTTAAAATCAGATAAAGGAAAGTAGTTAAATGCAGATAATGCAAGCTCGTAATCTACTTACGTAAAGCTAAACAAATATTGATCTATTTTATTGTACTGTGATGTAGGCGTGTAAAATTTCGCAGCTTTTATGATTTTTTTATGAGTTCGCCACCTTGCCGCATAAAACACCAACGCAAATACCTGTGCCGGTATGTCATTCACGCGCGTTATAGACAAAGTTGTTAAAAATTAGCTCTACAATAAATACACAGGGTCTTATAAGGTGGCGGATACACAAAACAAAATCGAGACCCCATTACCAAGACTCCGCTATTCTGTCACCAGGCTGTCTCATGAACCGTGATACTTAGGCAGATGACTTTAAAATAAAACACGTGATGTATATTTATTTGTGTTACCATATAAGAACAAATACTAAATAATTTAATAAAATAATTATTTAAGCGAAGGACACGTTTCTTATGTAAGAGCAATATAACAGACGTAACTTTGCCATTTTTAGGGTTTCGTACGTAAAAAGGAAACATGGATCGTTTATATACGTTAGGTAGTTTATTAGTTAAGGGCTGGCATCACAGGTTTTAATAATTTTAATAGTCAGAATTAGCCAGTTGCGAACATTTGTAATAAATTACAAATGATTCTACAACTTCTGATTAAAAGAAACTATCAAATTAGACATTAGTACATTACGCCAAATAACCAATAATCGAGTGATTATAATTAAAAAAAAAGGAACCATTTTGTTGGCAATGTTATTTAAAAATCAATACGTTTGCGTTTTATTGTCGATGTTTGAAATCGAAACATTTTGTAAATTATGCAAGTTTTATTCTTGTTTCTAGTTCAAATTTCTACTTGAAAGTATAAAAGATAGCGATGATGTACGAACCAATATCTAAGTGCAAAAAAGTGACCACATGTGAGTGTCAAAATTAGTAAACAATAAAAATCGACTATATACAAAAAAAATTGAAGCATGTAAGTGGTACTTAGCTAAGTATAGCCGTGCCAGTTGACACTATAACAGAAACACGTGAAACGGGACCAAAACAATATCTACAAATTGAACTGAATTTAGTTTTCCACAATTTGTTATCAGATGACGTGCGATGGGCCGCCGGATCTCTGAAGCTATTCGTAAACATCTCTCATATGATTTTCTGGAAAAAAATGTGGCAAAACGTTCAGCCCAAATATTTTTCACAGTTGGATGGATGTTATATAATAAACTATATATATATATCAAAACTCCAATTTAGTACTAATAATTATTGTACAGAAATAGGAAAAAACAATTTTCAACCCAAAATATCGTTCTTATAATAATTTATTTATTTGTAAATAAATTATTATAAGAACTCACACTACTCTCAAACACGTTGGGTGTGATGATGATTATGAATCCCTCAATAGGTATTATACTATTTGTTAATACAATGTATTTGATATTATTATTTACTAAGCCTGACT
>JAFELO010000157.1:223596-268552 GCA_017140195.1 Eumaeus atala
TTTTTTTTTGTTAACGCGGGGAAACGCATTTACGCGCCTTCACTGGCCCTGGGTGGGGTCCAGTGGTGTATGGGGCTCGCGGCACATTATATAGTGCCGAATACCCATAAAAACCACCAAGTGCCACCTGTGCCGCCTTTGATGAGGTGCCCCGGAACAACAAATCATCAGGGCACCTCAACGGCAAGTCAGCCGCCGAAGAGACCGACGCCACCTCCACAGATGGGGTTGTCCGGCAACAACAGGACGCCCCTTGGGCGAGGATGGGACCGCAAAGGCGCAAAAGCGCCGCCACTTTTTTCTCTTTTGTCCCCTCTTCTTATAGGAGGGGTACTAAGAGCCGCCACCTTCTCGGTTCAATTGGCTTCGCCCAAGGTGTCTCGGATAACCCCAGGCCACTGAGCCCCACCGCCACGACAAGGCTAGAACCATGGTGGGGTACCGTTACTGCTATTCCAACATTAGCCAACCAACATTTTTTAAATTAAAATCAGGTCGAAACATATTCAAATCAATAAAATAATATTGGTTGGTTATTACAGCCATTTTAGGGTACCGAAGTCCATCTATCTGTTCGTGGTTTCGGTAAAAAAAACTATTGGTACAAGAAAATTTCAATTCAGGATTGGCATAAACGCTAATCACGTCGACAAAGTGGAAAAATTAAATCATGGCAAAGAAAAGTTGTTTTAGGGTACCTCTCGCGAAAAGGGGGGAGGGATGACAATATTTTTTCGTTTCCGCATAGTGTGGGGTAGCGCTGGACAGGTACTTCAAAAATATTGGAGAAGTGGAAGACTATGGCTCGATTTAGTAAACTGTTCGAGACTTATTTGGCAATTTTTTACAGTCTAAGAGTCAGTTGGTGGCTGAACATATAACACCTAGCAAAAAGCTTCCTCCTGGCCACAACATGCTTTACCCTACCTAGGAGTCACTGAATCGACATCGGATATAAATAAGTAAGCTGCTGCAAACAAAATATGCTACACTGGGGCCAAACACATCGGAGGAGCAATGCCAATGCGGGGCTCCGACACAGACCATGAGCCATCTACTCCATTGTCCGGTATGCCCAACTTCCTACACCTCGGATGGTTTCTTTGCGGCTAACGATGCCGCTACAGCTGTGCCACAGTTCTGGCAGGATAAAATTTTATTTGAATCACTGACTCGGAAAGAAGGAGAAGAGAGTCGTTGCAGTCTTTGGAAAAAGTCGTAGTCGTAGCGTGCTACCACATAAGCTGTAGCACTCCCCCATAAGTGGACTATTCGTCACAAAAATATTTTTTCAATTCGGCGAGTCGTTCCTGATACTAGCGCGTTCAAACAAACAAACAGACCCTTCAACTATATATTATTAGTACAGATTAAAAAAAAAATGATCTTACTTAAATTGGCTTACAAAAAATAGTCAAATTTGTATTTTACTTAAACAACTTTTTCCATGTCATATTATCCAAATCCCAAAAAAGAAAATAATACTTTCAACACACAATTGTCTGATCAGTTGAGAATATATTATATAATATAAATTTCAAAGTAAGTTTTTATCTTTTCTTTTAGCTTTAGTCTCGGTCAGCACTTGGATGTTTTTGAAAACTACGGAAACCTATACTGCGCGTGGCCATTTAATTATTTATTATTATGGTTACTGGTGGATATATTAATAACACGTGGCGTCGCTCTGGCTATGATTACACACGCATATGGTACTTGCATAACGAAGTCAATTACAGAACATATTGACACAAAAATCATTATAACCTTTCGGGAATCTCTACTTACCTTTAAGAATACAGACTAGGTAGGAATGGTGGATTTTCTGTAAAGTTTTTTCTATAATATCGTTTTAAGAGAGTTTCAGTGTATTGGTTCTATAGCAAATCCTTCCTTTAGCCAAGGACGTCACTTACTACTCCTAGATCGAAAGTTGCCAATGACGCACGGTTCGCGAACCCAGCCGCCCGAGCTGCTTCTATCTCCATCGCTTTTTTTACGAGACTGTAGCATCCCACTATCCTTCTATCCTCTCACTCTTTGAATTTTCCCACATCTAATATCCCATTTCCTAATTTCTTTCCTTTCCTTTCCCGGTGTAACAGTAGCATCTCCCTCCTGCTTCACATGTACAAAGTCGGTTTCCGCGAGAACGGCAACCCAATGCAGATATTGCGAAAGGGATTGGTATACTCGGCGATTCAGCAAGGCAAGGTGGATGGACGTAAAGTTACCGTTGGTTAGACACATCATCCGACCTATTGATATCTTAAGTTTACGCGAATGTTAGTCATTACAATAAAACTACTTTTGCGGATTTTATCGCGATTTATGAAATTATTTACGTAGCCCGACGTTTCGGAAGCTTTACAGCAACCATGGTTACGGGTGGACTGTGGACTATTAATAAACTGCCATAAAATCCATAAAAGTAGTTTTATTGTAATCATCCGACCTCTTCCCCAGCCGTAGCGGTTCACCGTTCCACTAAATCGAGAGGAGGGGGGACGAGTGTGTGCGCCTGCGTGTGCGTGAACGTTTGCGCACCTTAATATATCCTGCGTACTTGACCGCTTCCGAACTATGGACTCCGATTACGTTAAGTCCTATGGCGATGGGTGGAAGTAGAGAGGTCTGGTGCAATGCAAGTCAGGCTTTGTCTGATATCTACACATAGGTGGTCCCAGGGGTGTCCTGATCGCTGTCGCTTTGCAAATTCAGGATGACAAGGCGGTTTCGGCAGCAACTGGGATGACAAAGCAGCCCTATTTAGGGAGGCACTGCTTTCCTCACTCAACCTAGGAGGGGGCTAGAAAAGGTGCTCTAAAAAAATGGTCGTCCTGTCCTGGAAGGTGGTAGTAATCGCGGCTGCCATCGCATCACACTAATACGTGGTCGACGCAACATAAAATAGCATATATAACATATAATAAAATATAAATACATTAGGAACCGTCCAGAGATTGAAACGACTTCCCCGAGCAGAAAACAACTATAATTTCTCGCGAACTTTACCGCTATAGTGTGGATGTGGCTGCTCTCAGCGAAACACATCTTGCCGATGAAATAGAGCTGTTGGAGGTGGTTACACTTTCTTCTGGAAAGGTACCCCTTCACTCCCCATCATGGTTCAAGCTTTTCGTGGCAATGGGGCTTAGTAACCTGAGGTTGACCCAGGCGAAGCCAATTGAAGCGAGGGGGATCTTTGCACCCCTCTTATAAGAAGAGGGTGATTAAAGATCATTAGGAGGAATCGTTCTCGGTACCGGCACTATCATGTACCGTGAGGTCCCACACACCACTGGACCCCGCCCAGGGCCGGTGAAGGTGCGTAAATGCAATTCCCCGCGTCAAAAAAAAGGTACCCCTTCACTAAGACATCGTCGGTCCGAGGCAGGATTTGCCATTAAAACGCAATTTACGAAGCGTCTTCACAAGTGCCCTGTGCACATTTCAGACCGCATTACCACAGTGCGTCTGCACCTGGATTCAGACGACTACCTTCATGTCATCGGTGTTTATACACCAACGTTAGACAAATCTGATGATATTAAGGACATATTATATGAGGAATTATCTCAATGCCTTGACAACATAGATACCAAAGAGCAGATCTTGCTGCTAGGCGATTTTAGTGCCAGAGTTGGTCGGGATTATGAGACTTGACCTGGGGTTCTGGGAAGACACGGAGTCGGTAACATGAACAGCAATGGTCAGTTACTGCTCAGTCTTTGCGCTCAATACAACCTTGCGATACCGAACACCATGTTCTGGCTCGCCGCTAAGCACAAGACAACGTGGATGCATCCGCGATCCAAACACTGATATTGGATAGACTATACTATCATACGGCAAAGAGATATAGGTCAAGTGTAAGACGCCCGCGTTATACGCGGCGCGGACTGTTGGACTGACCATCGACATATTGTCACTAGGTTGAGACTTTGCCTCCGTCGGCCTCAGAGATCCTCAAAGAGAATGCCTGTGTGCCCTAGAGTAGATAGGCTAAAAGATTCCGAGGCTGGGGAGAAATATGTTGAAGCCTTATCGGGAAAGCTTCTGCCTATAAATGAGACGGGCGATATCATTGCTGCTTGTGAAAGGACAGATCCTGTCACCTTATGGAAACTTCTACAGCTACATTAGGCACAAATGATCGGCGTAGCGAAGACTGGTTTGATGTTAACGACTAGGTTCTCGGGGCAGCGCTCAAAAAACATCGAGATCTCTTGAAACAGTATGGTAAAAGAGGGGAAAGCATTGCATTGGTCAAAGCGAGTGACCAAGAATTGCGCAAGTTGTCTCGACGCATAAAAGATAAATGGTGGCGGGATAAAGCTGGCCAAATACAGTGGATTGCTGATAATAATCAGCTTAGGGGCGTTTTATTGTTAGGTACGTAAGCTTATTGGTATTTCCTATCAAGCGAAGGTACCGTTGAGGTATGTGGATACACTCTGTATTCACAGGATGTATTATAAGATAATGTAACAGAGAGCGTATTCATTATTCGATTCTGATTCCGATTATGTAAAAAACAGTACCTAATACCTAAAATTGGACCTAATTTGCCTATGCAACTTTTACCAGACCTTCCCTTAAATGGTTATAAAATAAACTGCAAAATAATCCATAATAATTTGTTCTTAAACAGAAAAGTTTGTTTGTACACTCCTACAATCCATTCGATGCCGAACTTTGAGCCCATCGTTCAACCCGAGCGGCAGCTAGCGTGGTCGTTTACATCAATGTCATGCTGATGACCTGTCGCAAAGTTTTGTATCCTATTCAAGCTCTATCGGCCGTTTTCACGTATTTATTTTTCTTTCTCTTATCCTTTTTCTTTCGTTTTCAACGTTCTTATGTAACTCTTCGTAATTGTCTATTATTATTTTCTTTCTAAAATTCTATGTTTCCATATGTTGGCCTTCTGGACTCAAAACTTTATATAGTATAAAATCATGTGGAGATAGAATATAATTTCATTACGAATTAAAATTCATTATAAAGTAAATTGTTGTCTCCAATAACCAAATAAATGTGACCTTGAAGGCCACCGTAAGCACAATATCTAATCGCCTTATTTTAATATTGGTCCTTAAATGCCTATTTTATTTTTGTTATGTGGGTAAAAATTTTACCCATTTTTGCGAGACTTTCGCGAGCAGGGGAGAGGAGTATAAAATTTTTCACTTCGTAAGTTTGTGTGCATTTCATAATATCGATATCAAACGTGATCATGTATGAGATTTACGGATGATGTCTAATAATGATTTGGTGACGCCAAAGTAACAGTTCATTATGAAAGAAATATTGTTAATCTTATTTTTTTTTTGTATCGAATTTGTATTTCCTTAACCTCTAATGTATATAAAAATTTCGATGTACTACAATAAAATATATATAAACTTGAAGAAACTGTGATTTTTTCCGATCTTGCGATTTTCAGTCTTTATTCATTACTGTCCTTATATTAGAAGTAATGATATTTTTTGATTTTAAGAGTCTTAATTTTTACAGGATATGAAATGATTTATTAAAAGATAGGAGTTTTAAAATGTCTTTTTGCATACACAAATTCCCCAAAGGCGGCCTTGATCTCTTAATAATATACAATTTATTAAAGAAAAAAGCTTTCACTAAGTTTTTTTCTTATCCTAAGAGGGCAAACGAACAATCAGAGCCATCTGATGACTACCGAATCCCTTGGACATTCACATGATTATCACGCAGATGCGTTGCACTCCTGACCCCCCCCCCCCTTATGGGCCACCGGCTACTCACAAACCACACACAATGTGACAGCGACGCTGTCACTTTACGCTGGTATCAAGTCAGCGAGAGGTGCTTCCGGTCGAGCCGGTCTTATTCAGTTGTATATTAGGATTTAGTGTCATGCACCATGTATGGCAATACCACCTCCTATGCACTACCTCTTACTAAAAATTCATAATAAGTCTTAATTTGATAGACAGTCACGCTCTGACAACAGAAATCTAAAGTTATTGTAAAACAAAGTCACAAAAAGCACAATTCTCGACAAGGGTGTAAGTATTTTTTCCATGCCATACAAACCAGACAAATGGAGGACCGTCATTTGATGATTACAGACGCATTGAACATCAGAATATTCATGTGCCTTGACCTGTTTCTTCCTTAAATGTGGCACGAAACACGGTGTGGTGTTATGTGAGCGAGAGTTACGTCCCCTGTCGTGACGGCCCAATTAAGCTTCAATGCCGCATGGCGTTATTCTTATTAAACATACATACGTGTTTGCGTGGGTAGCGGAGCAGTGTTCTTTGTTTCTCTTTTTGTTTGTTTATTTGAACGCCACAGGAACTACTGAAAATATTTTTGTGTTGAATAGTCCATTTATCAAGGAAGGTTATCCTAATGATATAACCTATAATATTATACCATTAATCTTAAGAAAGTTAAAAACATTAAAAGGCAATCAGTTTTACCGTTTTAAATAGAAATCGACACACGGCCCAGAGCCCTTCAACAAATATATGGTAAAGTCATAAACGCGAATCCGTGATATACAAGCTCTGACTGTGACGTTATAGTGTAGTTCCATTTCCAGTATTTACAAGAGAATGCAATTCTTTACACCCGATGGCGGGTATGCTTATTCAAACACTTTCAAAGGTATGTACCTAATTATTTTTATGAGCATTTATTGCAACATGCTATACATTTCCATCTTTTAAGTCCTATGTATTGCATTTATGTTCAACTGCTTACTTAAAGGTATTGAGAAACACAAGAAAGTCCGTTCGGTACAAGTATTAAGCTCATTCTGTATAAATATGACTTAGTAAAATATTTTATTTTCCAAATAGCCCATTTTAAAAACTTTGCATAATGTACCTACAAAAGTACCAGGGATGATTGATAACCGGCCGAAATGGCGAACTTAAAAAAAAAGATTTATTACATTATATTCTACCATTTCTTCGAAAATAGAACGCCATATTTGAATTTACTCGAACTGATACAATTTGCGTGAGAGGACCTAGAACTTTCTATGCCGTAAATTTTCTCAACAATGGAAAGAAACGAAATTCGTGAGGTGATAAAGTTTTACGTACTAGAAGGGAAAACAGCAACCCAGATTAATATCAAGCTAGACAGTGTCTTAGTTAATACTGCTACTGCATTGAGTTCAACTTACACCTCGGTAACTGACTTTAAACATGGGAAACAGAGCTACGAAGACGGCAACAGGTCTGGCCGTCCAAATGAAGTCATGAATCCGGACATGATCAAAAAGATCCAAAAAATTATTTTGAACGATCGGTGCTTAAAGATGCGGTAGATAGCAGGGATGGTAAGCATTTTCTCTGACGCATTTTTAACATTTTACATCAAAATTTGCAAATGAAAAAGATTTGCGCGCGATGGGTGCCGCGTTTGCTCACAGTTAACCAAAAGCAACGTCGAGCGGATTATTCGTCGGAGTGTTTGGCGCTGTTTAAGCGTGATACTGGCAAGTTTTTGTAGCTTATGTGACAGTAGATGACGTATGCATACATCATTATACTGCTTTAACAAGATAACAATCTAAGCAGGGGACTGAAAGCGGAAAACCTGCGCCGAAGGAAGCAAAGACGGTTTTGTCGGCCGGCAAATTGATGGTGACTGTTTTCTGGGATTATGCAAACTTGCTGCAAAAATTTTGTGAAGAAATCCGAAAGAAACGGCCTCATTTTGCCAAAAATAAAGTTTTATTCCACCACGACTATGCACCTGTGGACTCGTCAAAGGTTGCAGTTGCCAAACTCCATGAATTGTGGTACGAATTGTTACCTCATCCCCCCTATTTCCCAGATCTGGCCCCGTGCAACTTCCACTTCTTCCCGAATCTCAAGAAACGTTAGGTGGCCGAAGATTTCCATCAAATGATGAAGTCATTGTCGCCGTAGACGAGTATTTTGATGGGTTAGAGAAAACATTTTATCAAACTCGTGTAACGGCATTGGAAAAGCGCTGGACTAAATGCATCGAGGTAAAAGGAAACTACGTTGAAAAATAAAATTGTTTTGAATAGATTACTAAATTTTTTCTTTATCGCTTCGGATACTTATCAACCACCGCTCATTTAATATTATATATTATGCATTGCTGCCAAACGAAGCATTTATCAGATATCTCATAGATTCCTTTTATGAACGACCGCAGTAGTCAAAGAAATTTTTAACTTTTCTGCACAACAAGTCAGTGATACCTAGAAACCTAGAGCATACAAATTGCAAATAGAATACGCGGGTTTTCTACTACGACATTTTACTGCTTTTTCTGCATTATAAAGCTTCAAGTCCACTGAGTTGTCATTAAGAAAAAATCACGTACATAGTAGATGTTAAGATATTTTAGGAAATGTGACCAATATAGTTAAGTCTTACCATAACTATTATAACAAAGAAAAAAAATTAATTGCAAATAACAATTATTATAACATTGTGTAACTTTAATACACACATATAAAACAATTAAAAATATGTAAAGCTTATTCGAAATGGTCCCCACTGGCTGCGATACAGTCTTTTAAACATAGTTATAAATTATCAAATATCAAGAAGCACGCACTTTTTTCATGGGGAAATTCTCTGCCAATGCCAGTCGAACGGAACGGTTTCAGGGACTCTAAATCATCATGGCTTTTAGAGCAAACTGTACTCTCTATAAAACTAACCATAAATCGTTATCTCAGCCAACCATAATCAGTTCTGAAGCAGTCCGAGACGTTCGCTTCCAACCAAGACTGCGTGGACCCTGCTCTATGACCCTGAACTGAGTCATGCTGGAAGGACCATACTTGGTTATTGAACATGGTGCTATTAAACGGCTTAACTACCTTCTCATGAATTAGTATGTTGATATAATCGTGTCGATGTTTTGAAACATTTTTCACAAAAATATGGTGCATTCACTCCTTCATAGCTAACACGTGGGGTGCTAATCCATCAAATCAAAGCAAACAATCACTGCACGTTGCACCCTGCCGACTAATTGGGAATTTTCCTCAGAGCTTTGAGCATAAATAAGGTAATTTTATTTGTTAAAATGTTGCTCAATTGTAAAAAAAAAAACCTCATCCGTAATTTTTTTTTCTATAATTTCCATTTGCGTACCACGGTAGTTGTTTCGATTTTACCACCACATTCATCTTTAATTTATCAGCTGAGAAATGACCAGTGCGTCTCTTATAAGCTGCTAGTTCAAAGTCAGCTCTTAAAATATGCGCCATGGTTCTAGTTGCTATCTTCATTTCCCGAGATAAAATCTTTTGCCTTCGGACAGGATGTTGTCAACCCATGGCTCCACTTGCGTTAAATATATACTAATAATATAAAGCTAAAGAGTGTGTTTCCTTAAACGCACTAACCTCAGGAACTACTGGCCAAAATTGAAAAAAATATTTTTGTATTGAATGGTCCATTCATTGAGGTGGGCTATATACTATATATGATTGACAGGACGGCAGTTATGTTGGTGAAACCGCAAGGTAAAGCTAGTAAAACAGAAAACCAAAGACTGAACTGTGAAAACAAACTGTGTCAAAGATAAACTATAAGTTGTTAATTATGAATGATTCAATATTTGCTCACAATCCATTTTTTCAAATTAAGTTTACGGTATTCAATAGTATTTCTTTTATATGCTGAAAGTATAAGGTGTATTTGTTATCGCGTCAAATAGTTCCATCCTATTTGTTTCATTTTAATGAAATGTTCGAATATTTAAGTATTTTTTCTGTGCATAGTCAGTCATTACGTTGTTTGTGGTGAATAAATCAGCAAGCTCTATGAAAAGTTTGCTATTTTAAAATGCTACATGATTTACATTACGAACTATTATTTTTTTGTATTTGAAATTTGTAGTCATGGAGTATCGCTGGAAGACTTGATCAGTACGCTCGGAGACCTTGATCAAGTTTACCACGAGGAGGGTCTTAGAATCAACTCCAACTAGACAAGACTTATGTCCAACGTTCATATTTCATTTGTACTAGTTTATGTCGGGAGCTCACGTCTTGAAGTTGTTATATATCATTGTACCAATATGTGTATCACAGGTATACGGTCCTTTAGGTAAATCAAACTTTAAGAAAGGGGTCGATCACCGTATCCAACTCGAAGGAGCTTTTGGGAAGCTGAAGGGAACCTTCTCGTACTATATACACAACAGAGCCTTAAAACGAAAGTTTTGGAAGCTTGGAGCTAGCTAAATGTGGACCTCTTAAATAAGCCTAGATTAGCGAAACTCGCAGCGGCGAGTGTCGTGAAAAGAACTGTGCTCGGTATTTCGCTGCGAGACGCGATCAGAAATTCGGTCGAAGAAACCAGATATCCGTAACCGGCGGGTCACATTACTCGCAGAACCGACAACAGCCAAAGTAGAAAGTTTCTAAGTGGCGTCCCCGCACTGGAAGGGCATATGCTGACCTCCCACCGGGTAGACTGATAACAGGTCATCGTCATGGTGACGTACAGCTTCTAGATGCAAATCAGTGGACGTGTTCAGGCTGCTGATGATGATAATGATGATTCGAAATTTGACTCCCACAGTTTGTGGAAAATGTTTTGTTCCTTTGTGTGGAAATATCAGTATTTCATATCCGGTTCCTTCTTGTGACAACAAATTGTTTGCGCACAAAGAAAACATAATAAGAAAATGGCGGCACGAAATTACAAGAAAACACTTCTAGGAAACAAATAGTTAATTAATTCCATGTGGCGCTGTAATTAATTCGGTGTAAATAAGAATGATAAAATAAACGTTTATTCAGTATGTCACGTCACATTAGATTAATAAAAATATTATAAATAGGGACGTACTTGTGTAATGGCAGACACAAACTTTTATAAGCAGTTCAAACGTACCGTAATCCACTGTCTTGGATGTGGATCATTATACGCCTATTTGATATTTCTTACGTTACTGTGGTCATAAATTTTATACGTCAATTAAAAACTTACAAATTGTTTGCAAAATTTTGTTTTTGAAAATTGCACGGCTTTTTATGGTTTTGTATGTGATTAATTTATAAGTTTTCTTTGTACTTATACTTTTTCTATTTATAAAGCACACGGTTGTCTTGAATATATCGTATTAAAGCAACAGGACTGTCAAATTGTACAGTTTCATTCATTAAACAGTATGCATGTAAACGATTTCTCAGGTCAGTGCTGTACAATAAAGTTATAATTAATTAATTTTTTTCACTTCACAGTGTACGATTTATTATAGTAAATAAAACAAAATGAACATTTTGAAAAATCCACGAACTCATCGCCGACCATATTCCTCTTACTCCAAACGCATAGACCGTCTCCGTTTTGCCGTGGGTAGAAAAGATTTTCTGAAACATTATTTATTCATCATCGTCATCATTATCAGCCCTTATCGGTCCACTGCTGGACATAGGCCTCTTTCAATGAACGCCAAGACGGTCGATCTCCTGCTCCTCGCATCCATCGCGTACAAGCTACTGTAACAATTATGTTTTGAAACTTAAATATTGTATAAAATATAATATTATATCTGTCATCTTGAGACTGGAAGGCTTAATGTTCTCTGTGTTGAAGAAATGTCACTCCTTTTTCTCTTCGGCGTGGCTTCGACGACGGATCGATTTAACACTGAGACGCTGTTTGCATTCAGCAACTTATACTTAAATATTTTCTTCTTTTCCATCGTGAAGTAAACGTAAAATAAATAAATAAAAATTATATTTCATAAGAAAGTGTGAGTTCTTGATTTCTTACCAACGCGATATGCCATATTTCCTTAAATGTTAAAATGTCTTAATTCTCTTATGTGTGCATTGTAATAGTAGTAATAACATGATACAGTATATGGCTATTAATTTGATAGACCGTATCAATAATGATTTAGTTGTGTGTGAAAGTTTGATGTTAGATTCTATTTAATTGTTGCTGAGTATATATATATATATATATATATATATATATATATATATATATATGCCTGATTTTAGTTCGCTCACGAAGCCAAGAGAATGTTAATCTTACTGGTTGCGTGTTCCTTTTCAGAGCTCTACTCCTTTTAATTTTTATTTTTCTTTCTATTAAACACTCTATTAATCAAATATATGGAATGTAAGGTATGAAGGACAATCAACACAATGAAGGAAAACAAACAATAATTATATATATAAAGGACCATCCAAGTTGCAATCGGGAATCTACTAGATAAGATTTCATAGCCTCACCTTTTTACTAACCAATAACAAAAACTACACTGTTGTTCTTCTAGTATTTTAAGTCTGTCCTGGATTGTGAATGTGGAAACACCAATTGAAATAAATGTATATAAAACTCTAACTAAGCCTCTTATAGTCTTTTAGCCCCTTGTGAACTCCTTTTGTAGAAAATTATAGAATCGAATAACATAAATTGTAACACTACTGCACGGAGATGGTTTTCCCACATGGTGAACTGTCGACCAACACTCATTTAAACGTGGCCTCCACTCCAAAACTTTAGTGGCCCATCTCCCATCTGAGTTCTGAGTGTGTGCCCAGCCCATTGCCAGTTCAGCGAGCCTATTCTAATGAAAATCTATATTTGACTAAGTACGTACATAAAAGTATTTGCATCATTTCCGACAGTTACACTAAGAAAAGTAAAATAATTTACTCTTCCGAGTGTTACTGTCTAAAGACGTTTTGGTGCATCAATACTTTATCCAAAATTTTATTTTATCGTGGTACAAACTTTATTTCAAAATAATGTGTTCTGCGACGTAATACAATTACGTCGTAAACTTTAACGGACAAATAAATAGTATTTCAAATTTCAAAAAAAAAATATTCAAGTCCAAATTGAAGATTGAAAATTCCCTGTGATGTGTGTACCCAAAAACATAATTTATATATTTGAAATGAAACTTCTTTATGGATTAAAGAAGTTTCATTTCAAAAAGGTATTCATTGTTTTATCACTTAAAGGAAAAACCCTTAAGAACAAAATTGAAGAAGTAAAATAAATACATTTCAGAAAAGATACATAATCTTCACCCCGATATTTGAGCATTATTTATACCGAGGAAATGAATAAATAAAGTTTGAATTTTCCAATATACCAAATTCGAAGGTAATTCAAATCCTTGGAAGGTTTCAATAACCCTTTCCAGTACAATTGTATAGAAATCAAAATAGGTCCTTTATATCCAACTTAAATGTAAACCAGTTAGTAGTTTTCCATTGAAGTAAAGGACTATACATGAAATAAGGTATCCGAATCACTTTGTTCACTTAATTTCGTAAATACGTACATATTGTAAGTATCGAACGTTAGTAAGATTACTGATTCCATTCAATATTTTTAGGATACGGCAGCCAAATGGCAATAAAATTTAACCTTTCTTAATATATTACCAGGCTGATTGATAACTGGAAGTAACAACGAATTTAAAAAAAGAGAGGCAATCATAATTTATTTCATTATATTCTATCATCTTTTTGAAAATAGAACGCCAAATTTGAATTTATTTGAACTGATATAATTTGCATGAGGGGACCTAGAACTTTCTCCGCCATAAATCTTGTTGACAATAAAAAAAAGAAATTCTTACGGTGGTGAAGTTCTACGTTTTAAAAGGGGTAAACAGCAACCCGGATTGAAATCCAAATAGACAGTGTTTTAGGTAATACTGCTCCTCCATTTAGTACAATTCACACTTGGGTAACTGATTCTAAACGTGGGAGACCGAGCTGCGAAGACACCAAAAGGTCTGGCCGTCCAAATGAAGTCACGAATCCGGATATGATCAAACAGATTCAGGAAATCGTTGCGAATGATCGGAGCTTAAAGTCGCGGCAGATTGCAAAGATGGTAAGCATTTCCTTGGAACGCATTTTTAACATCTTACCTACTACCTCTTTTCAACATATCACCAACATTTGAGAATGAAAAAGCTTTGCGCGCGATGGGTGCTGCGTTTGCAAACTGTTAACCAAAAGCAGGACGATGCGTTCCGATGCACCGTCTCTCGGCGCGACATCGTGTTTGGCGCTATTTAAGCGTAATGCTAACGAATTTTTGCGACATTGTGTAACAGTAGATGAAACATGGATGCATCATTATACTCCTGAAACCAAAGAACAATCCAAACAGTAGACTAAGAGCGGAAAACCTGCGCCGTAGAAAGCAAAGCGGTTTTGTCGGCCGGCAATGTGATGGCGACTGTTTTTGGGATACCCGAGGGATTATTTTAGTAGATTATTTGCAAAAAAGGAAAAAGATTAAATGGAGTGTGTTAGGCAAGCTTCCTACAAAAACTTTGTGGAGAAATCTGAAATAAATGGCCCATTTATTTCAGATTTCTCCATTTAGCCAAAAATAAAGTTGTTTTAGTGTAACAACCAAAACAACGCATCTGTGCACTCGTCAAGGGTTGCAGCTGACAATCCCCATGTATTTCGGTTCCAACTCTCTATATCCAACTCTACTCCCTAGATCTGGTCCCGTGCGGCTTCCACTTATTCCCGAATCTCAAGAAATGGTTAGGTGGCCGAAGACTTTCATAAAATGAGGAAGTTATTGTCACCGTAGACGAGTATGATGTATTTTGAGGGGTTAGAGAAAACATTTTATCAAACTGGTGTAACGGCATTGGAGAAGCGCTGGACTAAATGCATCAAAGTAGAAGGCCGTTGAAAAATAAAATTGTTTTGAATAGATTGTTAAAGTTTTTCTTTGTCGTTTCGGGTATTTATAAATCACCTCTCGCATATTAGGAAAGTTTTTACTTATAGTATTGGGGGACAAACGAGTATTCGGAGCCTTTCTATGACTACCGACGCCCGTTATACTCCTTTTCATCTCCTCCCCCCTGGGCCATCGGCTACTCATAAACCGCACTAAACGCAACAACGTAGGTGCGCCTTCACGACAGTATCAAGTGAGTGAGTGGTGCCTCCCCGGTCGTGCCGGCGCAATTCCGTTACATGCTAGGATGTAGTGTTATTCATCATGCATGGCACAAGCTCCTCCCCATATGCAGCATAACACTACCTCGTACAAAAGTACATAATTGCCACATGTTAGTCATTTTTTCCAAGTTTTTAATTCTTTTGTCATAATGAAACAATAATATCGTCGTGGCCATCTCTATCTAGAAGAGAATACTGCGTAGGTCGCATCGAGGACATTCGACAAATGTTATATCATAACAATAATAAAATAATTTACTTTTCTACTTTGTTGCTGGCATTTTAATTGAATTTTAGTACGGTAAGAACTTTTGTATTATAATGCTTTGCTGAGTGTTTCTAATGTAATAAGTACTAGCGAACCATTGTTGGGCAAAGGTCTCAACTTATTTTTCTACTTTTCTCTATCTAGAGCTTTATCGCGCCAACGTCTCTTTTTGGTCTGCCGTGTCGCCTCCTTGAAGCTGGGTACATAGCTATTACTAGCTGACCCAGCAAACATTTTGCCGGGTTCGGTGTCCACTTAGGGGTATGAAAAGATAGTAGCTAATTCCCAAACCTACTGAATTTTCATATATCATGAAGAAATAATTAAAAAGTAAGGCCGTTTCGGAGGAGTACGGTAACTAATATTGTGATACGAGAATTTTATATATAAGATTATATGTGATAAAATAAAAAAATATATATTATTATTTAAATTTTTAATAACAATAATATTATGAACAGAAATAATATTAGGAAAAACGCAAACCAGAAAAATCCTTTAACGGTTACGATTATAGGATTTTATTATGAATACGTTGTTATTAGCCAACATGAAACTATAGCCAATATATTTTATTAGTTCAGAAAATCTCTACATAACATAATTGTCATTAAACCTGTATTTACAAGTTCTTGTTAGCGAAACTACATTACAGTGAAAAAGTTCTCCGGACAGGTTATTACAAGAAACAGCGAACCGAGGAAATATAGCGTGGCTATGAAACAATTTTCTCTTGATTTTCTCATTAGAAGCATTTTTAAACTGAGTTCAGGAAAGTTCCATTTAATGGATTAAGGATAAAAATATTTTGTGCCCTGGCTGATAAAAAAACTATTAATAACATAACCTTTAAGGAAAACCGTAAATCTTTAAGCATACAGATAACTATCGGCATTTTGACAGCACTTCAGGGAGAGATAGTGATATGCTACATAGAAGGAGGTAAGCCCATGCATGGTGCATGACACTACACCCTCCTATGCGACGGAAATGGGCGGGCACGACCGGGGAGGTACCTCTAGCTCATATATAACAGTGACACCTTCAGTGTAGCGTTTCATGCGGCTTATGAGTATCCGGTGGGCTATTGGAGGGGGGGGGGGTTGGCAAGGAGGACAACGCATCGGTATTACGTACGTATATGTATAACGCATAATTACATGATTTATAAGGGTTCGTGTCTATTGGTTTGTATTGTATCATTATAACCCACTAATGCATTAAATGTATTACTTTATTATAGTAGTACAAAAAAGGAGTGGTGGTAACTATTATTACAACGCACTCTGTTTACAATGATTATAACGAACCACGCGTTTATCTTGTCTTAGACTATAGCCGACTCTTACTCAGATATAAAGTCTTCATCTTCAATAAGATATAATCTTCAGTAATACACGATAACATGTTCATTTAAACAGATGAGAAAATGGGATGCGTGTCCCACATTTTGTGAGATTGACGAGGCTGCGGGTACTCATGGCTTCAATTACGTCGAATATATAGAAAAACCGTGAACTAAGTTAAGTTTCCGATATTGATTGGAATTATTTTATATTTGTACGAGGCAGTGCCATGCTACATTGCAGCGGAATGGGGCCGGCACAACCGGGGAGGCACCTTTAGCTCACATGACACCGGCGTCAAGTGACATTAACGGTGCCGCATTTCGTGGGGTTTGTGGGTAGCCGGTGGTCCATTAGGGGGAGGAGAAAATGAAAAAAAACGTAAATAAGCTCCGAATTCTCGTTTGCCCCCCTTCCCTGTACTATAAAAAAGTACCTTCACGCCTGTTATCCCCGAAGAATACTACAAAAAAGATATCATCAAAGTATCAGTTAAGAGGGAAAAAGCCTAGTAGACTTGAGCAGTAATTCGCCTAGACTCAGTTATCTATCAGCAAGCTCTAATGAATGTTCGCTCTAAATATTTCATTCGAATAGGATTTTAGCATGACATTAAATACAACATTGTTAAAACTATGAAGGTATGATTTTTGTCGGACAGAGAAACACCCAACATAGTACGTTCAACAGCACGTTGAGCTGCTGCAAACTTACGCAGCAGTCCTAAATCAAGAGACCATGTTTCGGCACCGTAGGTCGGCTCGTGGAAAATGCATTGGTTGAAGATTTTTGTCTTCAAGCTCTGCGGTATAGGCGACGTGGGAATGTGATGAAGCTTCCGGAATGTAACAAAGTCATAAAGCAGAGAATTAAAGTATCCGATACCACGCGACGAATAAGCTTGCTGAAGTGGCAATAGGCTGGTCACACGCTCAGAAGAACAGATGGCAAATGGGCCAGTAAAGTTCTGGACAGGAGGCCTCGTTTAAGAAAATGAAGTGTTGGTCGACCGTCCACCAGGTGGGAAGACGATCTCCGTGCAGCAGCCTGTCCGAGATGGATGCGAGCAGCAGGAGATCGGTCGTCTTGGCGTTCATTGCTGGGGGACAATGTCCCACATTAGACCAATAAGAGCTGATAGTGATGATGTTGATGAGGTATGGTTTTAATAGAATCACGTCCGGTATTTTATAGATTACTACTTATTTAATATTTGAAAGTTAACTGCCATAGTTTGATGTAAATGCTTTGTTCTATCGTGTGGAAATATCGCTAAGAAGAGAGGAAATAAATTGTTTGCGCCCATAGACAGTATTGTTACACTATCTTTGGGCGAAACAATTTATTGGATAAAGGAAATGTTTATTACTTTACAAGAAAAAAGTTCTAGAAAATAAAAAAAAATAATATGGTGCCGTACAAATCGGTGTAAATAAGAATAATATAGATTCTTAATTAATTAAATCAATGGCAATATTATATTGTGACAAAGTCTAATTACAATTGTAGTCATGATCTGAGTTTAATTACAAACTCAGATCTTTTGCACGGGACATAGAGTATAGATCAAGACGCGGTTGCAGTGGAGCAGCAAGATCACTTGCCATCAGGACTACACAATACCTACACACAATATCTATTAGTCATGCAAAAGATTATTGAATATACAATTGTGACATCAGTTGTGAGTAAGTAATGACAAGGATCTATGTCTCTCGGACTAATATTGCAGTGAAACTAATAACTTCCGTTAAATACATTTTAGATATGTTTAAATACATCCATATTTTCACAACAAAAACAGTCATATCATCAGTCGTGTCTAATTTAACTGTACTTTCCGAACTCATCTGTCTACTTGACATGGACACATCACATGTTGTCATAAACTTTTATCCAGTTCAAATGTCTTCAAGTCCCCCGTCACAATTTCTCATCGCCTGTCTTGGGTATGGGCCGTTAAACGCCTATTTCATTTTCGTTATGTCACCGTAGTCATAACATTATTGCGTCAGAGAACTAAGCGAACGAAAACGAGTCTGAAATTTGGCACCTGGTAACACTACGTGAATTTCATAATGCTAATGTCAGAAAGAATACATACTGTGTCAAATTTAGCGCCTGCTTTACCGGAGTGAATATAAAGAACAAGTTTGCGTGTAACCGGATTCAAATGGAAGGAACTGTCAAAATAAGTAGTATTTATCTTAGTTGATCATTCTAGTAGCGATTTGAAGTATTATTAGTGGTGTGCTTGTAATTTAAAGAAAAGAACGCGCTTGCGTTTTGTAAAATAGTTGATATTTGTCAGTAAATATGCGAATTTATATTACCTTCAGAAATTATAAATTTATAGGAACCCGTGAATCCGAGCCTTAGCAAAGAAAACTTTTACCAAAAAAGCGTTATTAACATAATAACTTGGTGACAAACTCTTATTCATTTTTTTTTTATTTTAGATTCGAATTTTGATTGCCGGGTGGCCTCTAACATATTACCTGCTACACAAAAAAATGAATGTACTTTGTTTTTATTGTATAAAAAATATTAAGTCTACAACTCAAAGTATCTAAATTTGGCAAACCTGAAGATGCAATTTTAAAGCTAGCTTAATTTCATGTCAAAAACTTATGCTCTTTATATTATTTAACTAACAATTACGTCTTTTCACAGAAGACGAGCTTATTTATTAAAGCCTCAAAAGTTTTTAAAGCATCTAAAACTTTATTTATTTGTAAACACAAATATTCTGAAAATTTCATTGATCGTAGAAATATAATTAATCCTAGAATTATTTTAATAAGGAAAAAGTATATTTGTATAAACTCTTAATACATAGGTTCATAAAAGGATTCGCACTAAATATGTTAGTGTGACAGACTGCCCCATGTTGTATATAAAATAATGTGTAAGCCCAGTTACGCTCAGGAGTTTCCTTACTACACAACCGTAAAACTTGAATTAAATACCTACTGCCTACGAAGTTTAATCTGTTTACGTTAGTGAAGAAAGGTATTTATGACCACTTACAGAATAAAAATGGAACTGTAAACAATACAGGTTAATAAATATACAGAATCTTCTATTTTCTTTGTACAAATGAATAAATGAAGTTTGGATGTTCCAAATTGCGATCTCGCAGACTGAGGGTTTAAACACGCTTTCCAGTACAATTCTATAGCTATCCAAACACAAAATAAATCATTTATATCCAATGTTAAATGGAAGCCCGCTAGGACGATGTTTACATTGAAGTTAAAGGCAAAAGATATGAAACGATCTACGCCCGCATCCTTAACTATATTCCATATATCTAGTAAGTTCTTTAGTAAGATATTTGATTCCATTTAATACTTTTTTATTATAATGTATAGGAATTAAGAAAGTCGAAGACATCAGCTAACAGTTCTACCGCTTCAAGCAGAAAGGGACACACGGCCCAGAGCCCTTTATCAAACACTAGCAGTACGTCCCGTCTTTGCATGGATATTTCACAAAATATGTCAAATATTTAATGATTTACTAAAATACAAATATTTTGAAAAAAAAAAATTCGGCCAGGTAAACATTACACGTTACCATATGACAAATAATAAATTGTATGGCAGAACAACGTCTGTCGGGACAGCTGGTTCTCAATAATTTGAGCAGCTGCGATATAAGGATTTACTTTGATATTTTTCTCATACAAAGTAGTTATATTATTGATTTTATATTTAACATTATATTATATAGCCTAGGATCATCAGATATAATGTAGGACTCCAATGGTAAAACAATTTTCAAATCGGTCCGATAATTATGCAGCCTATTTAATGCAAACAAAAAATGAACAAAAAAACAAATGTTTCCTCTTCATAATAGAAAGGTGGTAAAGTCATAAACGCGAATCCGTGATATAGAGGCTCTGACTGTGACGTTATGGTGTAGTTCCATATCCAGTATACAAGAGAATGCAATTCTTTACACCCGACGGCGGGAATGCTTTATTTATACGTTTACGGACAACTTACTCACGTGCACAACTTGTACTACGTGTAGGCTGGGAATACACAACAAAAACCTACAAAATAAATACCCATAGTAACAGTATAGGTAGGAGGACTTAGTGCTATACTACCTTACAGCCGAATTAGTCTGGCACGTATGAGGAGGTACCTCGGGGTCAGGTGACACCGACGTAAGGTGACATAGCCGGTGGAGTATTGGATGGGAGGAGGATTTTTATGACAATTTATAGACAAGTGTAGATTGTCTTTTGTAACGTATTACGTGGCCCTGTAAACGAACACACGGTTTAAATAAAATCTAAAAGCGAGATATTATTTTATTTCTAAGTCACTTAGAGAAATTTAAAAAACTGTTAAAATTTCACATCATCTATGTGAAGATCAAAATTGCATAAAAGAACGAATCTCATGCTATATGTTCTAGCCGATTACTTGCCTAGAGTTTTCGAAATGCAATAGTGCCCTGCTGCATTGCAGACCAATTGGGCCGGCACGACCGGGGAGGTAACTTTCGCGCACAGCGTTTAGTGCGGTTTGTGTGTAGCCGGTGGCCTATTGGAGAGAGGATGAAATGTGGGCAACGCAGAGGTAATGCGTTTACTATATAAAAGTAAAAAAATCTGACAAACTGTTTGGCGCAGTCATAAGGTGGGTGCACCGCGCACGTTACGCCAGCGGTACTGGGTTGCAATTCCGCCCAGGTCATGGATGCTTAACCATGTATTTGTAAGCTCATCTTAAATATTTTTCCATTGTCCAGTACCTACCTGTAACACAAGTGTGTATTATGTTATCCTTTCAGTTCCTAGTATATCATAAATTCGTATTTGATGTGATAAAATTTTGAAATGTTGAAAAATATATAAAAGTTAGTACAAATCTTTTCAAAATTCTAGTAAAAAAAATAATAATAATACTTTAATATAATTTTTACCGGAAGATGGTCGGTGGTCGGCCTCCTACCCGGTGGACTGACGACTTGGCTGAAGTGACGGGGAGCCGCTGGATGTACGTGTTTCGTGACCGTGACCTGTGGCACGCTATGCGGGAGGCATATGTTCAGCAGCGGACGTCGTCCGGCTGATTATGATGAATTTAAAATAAAGGCAGCAGTGCCTATTGTCAACGTTATATGAAGCTAATAAAAAGATAAATTATTAGCTAATGGTAACTCATTTTAAATTAATCTTATTTTGGCGCTTTAGTCGTTTAATTATACTTATTTGTGTTTATAAGGAAATGTTGTGTAAAAATCTGGCGCATCTAACCATCAATTGTCACAGTGTGGCAAAAATAATTGTATAAACACACATTATTGTATTTTATGTGAATAAATAAGAAGGTATCGTATTTAGCACAGGGCTAGGCTAACGTGATGTCCCCATCATGGTTCAGGCCTTGTCGTAGCGGTGGAGCTCAGTAGCCTGGGGTGAACCCAGGCGAAGCCAAATGAACCGACGGGGATGATCTTTGCATCCCTTTTATAATAAGAGGGGGCTAAAGAGCTTCAGAAGGAGTGGGTTTTGTGGGTATTCAGGACTAATCCCCTGCTAGATCCAGGTTTTAAGTATATGTGATATACACATACTTAAAACACGTTTCATAATCGTAGGTGTACGTAATGTATTTTAAATTAATATTGTATCATAATCTTGCACGCAAGCAGATTTTGTAAAGCTTAATTTTGTAAATTTATCTGGATCACTTTAAGAGGGATTCATTTCATGAATCTCCTGCTAATACTCCTAACATTGAAATTATGGAAATGTAATTATGAAAATGTAATTATTGAAATTAGATAAATGAAGGAGTTTTGAGTTTCGAATTTTGAGGAAAGAACATAAAATAACAGTTTCACTGATTACTTCCTCCGTTTTAAAGTTAGCAAAAAAACACCTTCAACAAGAACAATGTGTTAATGCAAAGTAACAGAATAATCGGAAAAGTTAGTGTAAAAAATTCATTTTTTTACATTCTAATAAGCTGCTTGAGCCGATTTTTTGTGATATTGAAATAAGTAACCTTCACATAAATATAAAAATCAATAAATGTAGTTTCTTTTACTTTTTCTCTTCTACTTTACGCAAAAAAATACGTACGTATTTTCATTACTCACAGACAAAATTAACCGCCCTATATAATTCGCCGCCCTGTTTGTGCATGTTAATTAATTTAAAGGGACGGCATGGCGGTCCCCTTCCTTACCCTGGTCCATGTTCTATGAATAGGCGTGAGTGTTCGGGCTAGGGAAATGATATAGTGCACGTCGCTTTACAAGCCTTGTAATACATTTATACAGTCTAATACTTGAACATTAGTTTTACATTAAATGTAACTACTCCGTTTAATTAAAGATCAACATTAATTCATGAGACACTCCACCGAACACGTAGCTCTTTCGACCATGTGAACTATCCGCCACATTGTCCTATAATGTCCCGTGTTCACAACAGTTTCTTATAAGCTAGCGCCCACTGTTGTGTCCGGGTAGACGCCGGTGTCTACTCTGATACAACACATCACAATGGCACCGCCGCTGGTGTCGGATCACAGTGGTACCGTCGCCGGCGTCACACTTTGATCCCAGTTTCAAACGCGCCGTCAAGTTTATAAGCTATTCTTTATTATTATTATATTTATTATTTATAGTAAAACACAAGACTATCCCTCCCCTCTAATTTTCTTGCAAAACGCTGATATTTTTTTATTACTCGCAGGCAATGTTAACCGCCCACCTGTAGGTATAATTTGTCGCTCTATTTGTGTAGGTACATTACCTGTGGTTTATGAATCATACGTAGGTTTGTTTTAATTTGTGTCAATTACAGGCTCATAGAAGAATTTGGTGGTTAATTGTGTCGATATATTTAAAATACAAAATTGTATTTCAAATGTTAGGTAGATTCGAAATTTTATTGTGTACTTTAAACACATCGAAACAGTCAACCACAAAATTCCGTAAGTGTAGAAAATTTAAGAACGACTAACCTTGTCTTACCACAAATATTGTAACAAAGAAAAATATTACCTTTAAATTGCTAATGACATATGTTACTCTTACAGTGTGTTAGTTTCATACACAAATATAAAACATTTATAAATATAAAAGCTTAGACGAAGTGGTCTCCACTGGCTGCAATACAATCTTTTAAACGTTGAACCAGTTATTAATAGAAGCACACACTCCTTCCATGGGGAAATTCCTCACTGCCAATCGTATGGATTTTTTTAGGGACTCCAAATTATCATGGTCTTTAGAACAAGCTGTACTCTCTAAAACTGACCATAAATCATAGTCCAGTGGATTAGGATCGGGACCAGATGACGACCGTCTTCAGCTCTAATGAAGTCCGAGACTTTCACTTCGATCCAAGACTGCGTGGACCGATTTTTATGACCAGGTGCTGAGTCTTGTTGGAATGACCATACTTGGTTATTGAACACTGTTATTAATGGGCTTAGCTACCGTCTCAAGAATGGTACCTTGATACAGTTGTGCCGATGTTTCGATACCTTTTTCATAAAATATGACTAATTCATCATCAAAAAATTCTCATCCGTAAATATATTTTTTCTGTGACCACCCTTTGCGTACCGCATCAATGGTTGTTACGACTTTACCATCAGTTAGTAAATAGTCAGTCCACTCTTATAGGCTACAAGTCATCTCTTAAAATAGGCGACAGTGTTCTAGGTGCTATCTTCATTTCACGAGATAAAATATTTTGCTTTCGGACAGGATTTCCTCGAATTATTGATTTGACCACCTTTTTGGAACGAACACTACGTGGACGGCCAGATCTCTCTATGATAATGAAACAGAAATCTGTTTGAGCCTAAACTCACATGTAGAAATAGAAAAGTATTGTGTATAAGTAAGTCAATGCTAGTGGCGAAAATAAGTGTTTCTGCAAAATATTTTATTGAATATAATATGGACCTAGCTGTGACACGCAGTTTTACCCGTGTTTAACAGAAATGAACGATTGTTTTCTTTTCTAAATTAGAAATTACTTATGTGATTCCAGATTGCAATCTAGTATATATGTTTTTTGCATGAAAGAGTAACAAACATACATACGACCTTCCGCATTTATGATAATAACAGGATTTAAGTTTTAAAAAAAGTATATTTACGCCTATTATCCCCGAAGAGGTAGGCAGAGGTGTACTAGTACATCTACAACTCGTAAGTCCAGTAGATATACTAGCACACCCATGATTAGCCAAGGTGCTAAGGCCCATGATACGATACGTGGCAAGCCTATGGCCACTTCGGGCACATTCCAATCCCGGACAATGTAATGTATGCTCAGAATAATCTGAAAAACATTTGATAATAGTAGCCTTACCTGAGAACCCCACGGGGCTAACGGTCTTAACAGGCGACATCCGCACCGTTACACCACAGAGGCGATCACACAGGATTTAACTTTGTTTTATTATTTACAAACGATTTACGATCTCGTTATATTGGTACGAATTTTCTAATGTTTCATTATTGGAAAATTTTAACATTGTTGTTATTGTAGCTTTTAAGGTTAAAAATAATTTTATCTTAAAAAAATATTTTGCTTAATTTTTACGCCGTGCCGACGTTAACAAAGGTACCGCGCTAGAATTATTTTACGTAGAGCTCCGTAATATAAAGTCTGCTTACCCCCAAAGGAAATACACATTCTTTTTTCTGTTACAAAGTTTGTTTTATTTGAACCACAAAGGTTAATTGGATTATTGAATATTGACTGAATTAAAGTGAAGTGGCCCGCCACTTTTTAGCATTTACAATACACACTTCAAAAATGTGTATTTCTAAAATACACATTTAAGAATCTCTGTTATGCACATTAGACAAATTGTTAATTAAACAAAAGGAATGCAAACAGGTAATAGTCCGATTGGCAGTAGTGTTTAATCTGATCTGCCGCAAACCCGCAACACACATTGTGATTTGCTTCATGAGCCTCCGAATAATTAAAAAATCGCTCGACATGCAGATGAGGCACGTCTTAGTCTCGCATACCAATTTTAAAATTATTTGAAGTCTCATTAACTTATTAGGCTCTGGGATGCGGTGCTCCAAATATTTTGTATCCACTTAATGTCAAAAGACTACTTACCGTATTACCTGAGTAGTGTCGCATGGCAGTAACTATTTCAAATCATAAAAAAAAAATATCTCATCTAAGTAATAATAATATGTGAATGAAACTACATATGTATTACTGATGGCATTGTTTTAGATGACGTTTTTCTTATAACTGTAAGGGCGTAAACGAACAGGCGACTCCGACGCCCACAAACATCCACACAGTTGTTATGCAGACGTGTAGACCTCCTTCCCTACATTGGGCTACGGGAAACTCACACATCGCATGAAATGTGGCAGTATAACTGACACTTTTCAATTCATTGGGCTACGGGAAACTCACACATCGCATGAAATGTGGCAGTATAACTGACACTTTTCGGCGATATCATGTGGTGTACCTTACCGGTCGTGCAGGTCCAATTCGGCTGCAATTTAAAATGGCACTGCCTACTACAAAAACACCAATCTGGTTATAACCGTTTCCAGTTACTACGCATTTAAAATCAAAACTTTTAAAAGTAACAATTCGTAGGTGGGAGTTGCACTGTACATTTTATAAATCGTACAGAAGATTGCTAAATAAAAAAAACTCCTTATTAAATATCAGATAATTCAATATAATATAGAAATAACGGCTTAAAATATAAGATTAGGAATTAAACTTTTAGGATTCCTGTACTTTTATATAACTTTAAATATATATTTCTAAAATTTACTTACATTATATTTGAATCACAAAAATAATATCTTGATATTACAAAACAGCATTCAACTATTTGTACCACTCGCCTTAGAATCACTGTTCTATTTAATTTCAAACTTCTCACACACGAAAGCGACAAAAGAGTGTCAGTGGAAAGGCGTCCGAACGACCGCCGTGCTGCACAAACACTGCGGGCTGATGGCTAAACACTGAACCCTGATGAAAACAGCCTCTCTTTAGTAGATGCATTACAGACACGATACCATAATATCAAACGCACAATTAACATCATCTAATATAGAAAGTAACATACTCTTATATAATTCGTCATTCTAATTTATTATTTAAATTGATACCAAAATAAATATTTATTTTTCATATTTTCACAGATTTTTTTCATATTCTTTTCTTGTCCTCTCTTGATTTTTCATTTCCTCTTGTCATAAAGAATGAATGAGGAATATAGGAGAGGAGACCGGCCGTCTTGACGTTCATTGAAGGAGGCCTATGTCCAGCAGTGGCCCTGTAAGGCGCGATAATGTTATGTTAAAAATGCGCCGTGCAAAATTTGTTGACTTATCTATTTGTTGTTACTATTCTGAAATACGTGAGCTTAAAATTTTAAAGTTAAAAATACCGTTAGAATAGGTATTCTAGATAGGTATCTACACGAGTATAGATAGTATAAGGGCAAATAATGAATCGCTTGGGTCGAATTCTTGACCCCTCAGTTCCCTTGTACGAGTGTAAAACCGCAGGGATCTGTAATTAAATAGGTATCACTTATGTTAGTTCTAAATAATTTAAAAAAATGACCCTCTAGAAATTTTACACTTTAGAATGTTAGTTTAGAGGAAATACTGTTATTTAATTGTTTTTTTTTTATAGTAAAGGGGGAGAGACAAGCAATTAAAGCCTTTCTACAACTACCGACGCCCATTAAAAACCGCATAACGACTGTGCTGCACTGCGTTGCACTCCTTTTCACATCCCCCCAATGGGTCCTAATCGGCTACTCACAAACCACAAGAAACGCCACACCGTAGATGTCACTTTATGGCGGTATCAAGTGAGCAAGAGGTACCGGCCCGGTCGTGCCGGCCCAATTACAGTGCAGCATGGCATTACCTCTGATTGATTTCTCGCCAGTCTTGTCGATCTATCTGAATAGGGGCATGGGGAATAGAAAGTGCACTTGTGTCTGCGTGAACTGTGTAATAAAATCTGTCCTGTACGAGTCCCTCATGTTCTCTGCAGGTACATGCACAGGACATCAGCCATCTGGCTGCCGTAATTGGACTAATTGTTTCTTTGTGCTCTAAAATATTTTTTATGGTGTAAGCACCGCAATTTTATATCGGAGGAGTGCTGAGCGAGCACCCCGTGTGTTTCCACACTTCCGTCCGTATAGCTACACAAGTTGATTGCTTTGCGGGAAAGAGCTTGGCTGTTATGTAGTGCTAAGTAATCCTAAATCCGATCCGATCTGCTCATTCTTTTTCTTATATTCACGACTGTGCGATATCCGCCCTATGCTAAGGCAAACCAATAGTCGGAACCAAATGGTGGCTACCGATGATTTGCACTCCTTCAACTCAATATGCCAGTGGAATCTCATAAACTGTAGGCACATCATATTACTAAAACCTCCGCAGCTTTAAGCCGCGAAGGAAATTTTGCACTTTAACAACACCCGCCGGTATGAGTAAACTCACAAACTTCGGAAACTTGCGGTTCTTTAGCTTCGGTAAATCAGGACTTTATCAAAACTTATTTGCCTACATTTTCAAATTCCTCAACCTCTATGCATGGATTTTACAACTATTATAAATTTGAAATATTGTATGTATTGATGTGTCTTACTCAATCACGTCAATACTACTGTTGGGATTTTGGTACTGATTTACAGTACAGCGATTACGATATGATTCTGATATAGGCACCTTTATAGGTGACACAGCGTTTCATGTTACATACATTTTTGATTTATGATATTAAATTACAATAAATTTGAATTATGATAGTAGAACATACACATTAAAATGTTAAATTCTTACTGATTTCTGTTTGATGGTAACAAAAGTTTTATTTATACTTATTTATAGATAATTATTTAGTATTTATAGATTAATTATAGATTAAATTTCTAGATAATAATCAACCTGGAAATAAACGGTGTACCCGAGCACATAACCATAGTCCAAATGAGCACTACTATCGGCGCCCCCATTAACGATAATGACATTTTACACGTCACTCGAGTGGCCAAGATTAACAAGGACTGTTCAAGACCTCAAACAGTCATCGCAAAGCTTCGTACTCCTCGTTTCCGGGACAGTTTACTGGTAGCAGCAACGCAACGCAAGCAATTAAAATAAAAGGAATTATCACGAAAAACTCAGCACGCGGCATCTAGGAATTTTTGTATCCGAGCATTTGAAACCTCGAAATAAATCACTGCATGCTGCTACACGCTTATAGCTAAAGAATTAGTATATAAGTGTGTTTAGGTGTAAAATGGCCGTGCATATATCAGAAAGAGTTTTTTCCAGTCAAGCCATGTTAATCAAATGTTCCGAAAGTTTCAAAAAAATTATATAGCCATATAATATCCCATTCAATGACCTTTAGTATTTATATCATTATTATGTTACATTCCTCCTTTATTACCAAAACATCAGAGGAATAGGAACAAAAACGAACAATGTTTAGGACGATATTATTCAAAATTCTTATACAATTATTACATAGACTTGGCTTAACCCAAATCTTCAGAGCAGCGAATTTATAGACTCGAGATATGTTGTGTATCGTAGGGACCGCACAATGTCATCAAAAAAGGACGGCGGATGAGTGATGGTAGCAATACACAAGAAAAAAAATTCTTGCCGCCTAAATAACACTGAAAATGATCTCGAGGACCTATGGGTTACAGTCTAGGCGACCACAAATGGTAAAACAAGCTCTCTACATATATGTGCCATTTACGTGCCCCCACCTGTTAAATTAGAAACTCTTAACAAGTTCATTGATAAAGAGAATGAGGTGATAACCCGTTCCGATAATGTCCTAATCGTGTGGGATTTTAACTTAAGCTCCATAAACTGGTTCAGCGAAAACGTTCAGAAACCCTCAAATTACAACTGTAGACTTGGATACGCGCATGTTGATTTTTTGTCTCTGAATAGTCTTCAACAACATAATGGTATATCAAGCGTGGATAACAAAATACTAGATCTGGTATTATGTAATGATATGCAAGTAAATGTTATGAGACCCGTTAATCTACTTAGTAAGTTAGATCCTAAACATCTTAATATTTTAATTCGTCTCTCGGATTTAGAACTGGAGCACCTGCATCCTATGCGTGAGATAAATACAATTTTTATAAAGCCAATTATAATGCAATAAAAACAGATCTGAATAATGTTGATTGGTTGTCTAATTTTGGTAACATTAATAATGTAAATGTAATGATTACTGCATTCTACAACACACTGAATTCAATAATAAATAACCATGTCCCTGATCATAAACCTAAACCTTTTAAGTATTCTCGTTGGTTTTCCAAATCTTTAGACCGTCTATCAGCAAAAGACAAAATTTATGTAAGGTTCAACAAATTTGGGCATTCGCAAGATGAAGTCGAATATACAATATACTACGTACGCGTTGCCACAAACTCTATAGTCAGTGTCTTAACAATTAGAAATGTTCACTGGAGTACAATATTTGTTCTAATCGCAAGGCATTCTGGCATTATATTAAAACGAAGAGAAAGGGCGCTACATCGTTTCCAGCTACGATGTATCAAGATGAATCAGTTGTTAGCACAGGGTCCGACATCACCGAGCTCTTCTCGAAACATTTCTCAACAGTCTATAACCAGGAAACACTGCGCATCCGTAACTGTTCTCACAACGTAGCAAGTTGTTGCATCGGCTCACTTAAAGTTACAGAAAACGAAGTGCTAAAGAATCTAAAACACATGGACCCAACAAAGGGTGCAGTCACTGATGGCATACCTGCACTATTTGTTACGCGATGTAGTCGCGAGCTTGCCTTGCCTCTGTGGTACATTTTTGACGACTCTCTCAAAAGCGGCGTATTCCCGGACGACTGGAAGAAAACTAGAATTATTCCTATACACAAGAATGACGATCCCACAGACATAAAAAAGTATCGCCCTAAAAGCCATTTTGCCCATCTTCTCCAAGGTATTTGAATCCTTGGTGCACCCTGTAATCACACAGTATGTGACCCACTTATAACATCACATCGACACGGCTTCACAAAGGGCCGATCCATTAACACAAATTTAATATATTTTGTCTCCGACTTATCTTACGAGATTGACAAGGGGAACTGGACGCAGTTTACACCGACTTTTCCAACACTTTTGACAAGGTCCCCCACACACTGCTCATAATGCAATTGGAGTCATTTGGAATTTTTGGCACACTATTAAATTGGTTTAAATCTTATCTTGCCAAAAGAATACTAACAGTGGCTGTGAAAAGATATGAGTCCAAACACTATTATGCGCTATCCGGTGTTCACAGGGCTCTCATCTTAGGCCTGTGCTGTTCTCTTTATTTATTAACGACATTCATTCCCAAATAAATCCATCACTGCAAGTACTCTCTATTTGCAGATGAACAAAAAATATACAAAACAGTCAATTCTTTTGGGGAACAGGCGCAGAACGATCTCAATCGTACACAGCCATGGTTAACGTGAACGGGATGACTATGCATGTCCAAATGTGCTGCGCAATCAAGTACACGCGCAAAAAAATCATCCTTTCCCACTTCATTTTACCTTTCTGGTACCGTGATCTTGGAAGCTGACCATGTCAGAGATATAGGGGTCATTATCGATAAGAAAACTTAATTTTAACACTCACGTTGACTCGGTAGTATTAAAAACCGCCAAGATGATGAGTTTCTTGATCCGTAATACTAAAGGCTTTAGATCTCTGGAAACTAAGGTAATTCTTTATCAGTCGCTAGTCCGCAGTCACATGGAATTTGCAAGCACAGTTTGGAACCCATCCAGTATTAAACAATCTCAGTCCCTTGAAAACATTCAACGTTCTTTCACTAAGTGCCTACACTTAGCTTTGTGTGGTCCTGGTGTTACAAAGTACTAAACAGGAGCATTGACAGCGAGCATATACTTGCACGATTGCCGCTAGCGCTCCCTTATAATCTGCCCAGACACTGTTTAGTTCTTTTCTCTTCCTTCATGTAAAACCAACTTGGGACTGCAATCGCCAATTGTAAGAGAATGTAAGGAGTACAACACGTTTGTCTCTAAAATTAATTATACTGATATTTTTAATGACTCAATAAATCAATTTAATAAATCATCGCTGAAATCATTAAGTCAGTCTACATAATAACATAAGTTCAATTTACTTTTCTTATCTCGATTCAATCTTTACAAATTCATGTTGACAATTATATTATATACTTTATACACTTATAATGCCTACCCATTAATAACTAATTATTATTGATATAGGTAATTGTATTACTAGAGACCTGGATTGTACTTTTATTTTTATGGAGTAATCATAATTTTAACATTTTATGGAATGATGATTTTTATTATTGCATGTTAATCTAATGAATATTTGGAATGATGTATATAGTATCACACTTTATGAGAATTTTAATTATTAGAATCTTATGTTGTTAACTAAACTTCAACTATTATCTTTGGACCGCATGATTTTTTTTTGTGAATAACGTGTGCTCCTATTATTGGTATTTTCATCAGAATAATCCATAAAGTATTATTTATCAATATTGTAATAATGAGTGTGCTGTTGGAGTGCCTAATTTAAATAAATTATATAAGAATATTTATGTAATAGATTTATATGTGAATAACAAAAATTTAAATTAGGTACAATATTAATTTATAAACAAAAAACATATGGTATTTGATCAACAATAATTATAAATTTAGTACATAATTCAAGTCAAGCAAGATGTTGCACATTTTTCTTTTTGAACTTACTGGATGTTAAATGAAACATGTCAATGTCTGTTGTTAGAGTGCTGTTTAAACTATTGTAAACATTGCAAATTTTAGTAATCGGTGCTTGTGAACTCAATCTTGTCCTACAGGGAGGACCTCGCAAACTCTCGGTAATTGGCCCACGAGGCATGTTATACGGCACTGATAATGAGTAGTATTAGAGCAACCCGCAGCAAGAAGTGCGACCGTTGACTATTTTAAACAGCAGGAGGAGATCTTGTATGGTTTGTCTAGTACTTAAAAGGTGGTTATGCTAAAAAAAACTGTCGTCACACACCGTAGGGAGCGAAATGCCGCTTCATGTGTACTCGAGATGCCCAGTGTAGCGCTTTTGGATAACTTTGATACGCTGTGATTGTACCGCATAAGACGGATTCCACACAGAGCTCGCGTATTCGAGATGGCTCCGGGCTAATGTGTTGATTAAGAGAATTTTGGTATTATGGTATAAACCCCTAGAATTTCGTATAACGATCCCATCGTTAGTGCAGACTTCTTAATAATTGAATTTATGGGAGCACTGTTGTTAAGTTTTCTATATAGGGTCACAACCAAATCGCGAATTTCAAGCACCGTGTATACCACACTTCTCCAGTTTTTGTAATAACCGATAGTGATTGACTTTGTCAAAGGCGCTGGCGAAAGCTGTGTATACCGCGTCCACTTGCAATCCAGAGTCGACCTTGTGGGACAGACTCGAGGTGAAGGACAAAATATCCGTTTCAGTGGATACACCTTTAAGGAAACCATGATGAAAATTCCTAACATTACCCTCGATACGGAGCGTTACGAGAGGACAAATTACCGATTCGAAGACTTTCGAAAAGCATGACAAGATGATTTTTTATGAGTGTTGTTTATATTTAAGTCAAGCGCAACCCAAAGATCTTCACAGTCAGACACCCAAGTGCGTGTCAAAGGTATGTCTCGAGATACCGCGGTCATGGCTCCGCCACCGTCCGTTTTTTTCATAATTGTTCGGAAACAGTGGTTGATACGTACTCAAGTAATATTTTTAGACAAAGTATTACGAATTAATTTTGCCTGAATATTTTTGTCCTTTCGTGCATATATGCGCCCGCCTTGTATTCAGACAAATTTGTACGCCATTTCTTAGCTCGTCGCAGCGAATAGAGACTTATTTGCTGTTGACAGGTGTTCCGACACGAACATTGCGACGCTTAGACCATTGTATCCCAAGTGAGAAGAGTGAGTTTGTTTACTTGGGTTATTTCTATTCTATGTGGTCACTGCTGCTAGAAGAGCGTCTCTGTGGCGTGTATTGCGCAGTTTAAGTACAATCGATCGTCGAGTCTACTGAGATGAGATCGAGAGGTCGAGTGGTCTACTGGTGAGTTTAGCTACTAGAGTGACATGCAGCATGTTGTCATTTACGAGGGAGTGGTTGAAAGATTTCACGAGTTGCATGATCATATGAACAAGGTTCTCGGATGTGATTTCTGGTATACCATTAATCTTAATATTGTTTTCACGCGTGTTTTGTTCAAGGGTTCCCGGCCGGTCCGATAGTTGCTCACAGTTGCTTACAGACTAGCATAGTCTGCTTGAAGTGTTTTAATAATTGACGTTTTACCCTCGATATCTATTTTTAGTCTTTCAAAACATTCGTTAAAGAAATTTAGGGACTCGTAGAAGATGGTTATTTTGTTATCAATGCTTGCTAACTCATTTAAGACTAGGTCTTTAGTTGAACCGGAGAAAATACCTGCAATTTCTTGTTTGAGGATCACATAGTCTCTGCTCGGCGACAAAAGAGGGTGGCGTAACTTTTGAAGGCTATGATTTTGTGCTTAAAGTGACGTTGTTTGTGCTTCCATCGGAAGCATAGTTCGTAGTCATCAGACGTAGCACTACGTGTTACCTTGCCTTATCGGTTTATTGCTGTTATCCCCTGCCCTACGTTGTTTTGACACACATTTAGGGCATTTCCAGGCACGCCTTTCATCAATACTCACATTGGGGACATTGTAAATATTCTCGGCTTTTCAATAATGAAAGGCTGATGAATTTATTAAATAGAAAATGGGAGTAATTATAGTAACACCCAGTTTTATTAGAGAGATTCCACAGAACAAAAAGAGTACAGACTATACCACATTACACAGAACATAAACTAGTGGAGTGACATACAATAAAAAAGGGTTGCCGTAGTAATTGATAACGTTCAATTTTACCATTTCAACACTCTCACCAAATTTGAACTTGACACATGTTTAACAAAATAAAAAAGGTCCAAATTAATTTAACTACTAATTAACAAAGCACTTTCCAATGTATAACAAGAATGATAATTGTTTTACTACAATTTTATCTCTGACATGTTGAAATTTATCTTTGGGTAAAGCCTTAGTAAAGATATCAGCGTACTGATTCTTAGTATTTACATAATTAAAATCAATTTGTTTCTCTAAATATTTTTCTTTAAAAAAGTTATATCTTATATCAATATGCTTGTATATTTTGTGATAATCTACATTCTTCGTTTAAACGAATGGTACTTTAATTATCAATATTCAAAGAGATTGAGTTTTGATAAAATTCATTTACATCCATCAACAATCGTTTTAACCATATAGCTTCTTTAGCTGCGGTACATGCGGCCATGAATTCCGCCTCAGTAGTAGACAGGGCCACACTGTGTTGACGTTGCGTTGCCCAAGTCACAGCGACCCCATTTTTCATGAATACATATCCTGTTAGGGACCTGCGTGTGCATGTATCCTTTACATAATCTGCAGCACTGTAACCTTCAAGGCTACTTTTTGAAGATATATAGCATAAGCCATAGTCTTTTGTTCCTTTTAAATGTCTAAATATTTTCTTAACTATAGAAAGTATAATATAAATGTAGAAACAATATAACTCGATTTTAGGAAGCTCTAAGAATAACAAAGAAATCATCACCACGGCTTCTAGCTGATTTGTAGCGCGGGAGGGGTTGATCCTCCCGTCAGAGGGGGCGGGGTGGGCTGAGGATGCCAGCCTTCTTAGACAAGCCAAACAAATAAACGAGCTCAATCATCATTATCCACATTCCGCAACATTAAACGGCATCGCACGCGCCGTCCCACTAGTGTGGGGAGGGGGACCGCTTCCCCCCTTTCGGTCCCAAAAATAATCACCATAGGGTAACGCCCATAAAACATTCCGGTTCATCTCTTCCCATCTGCGAGAAAAAAGGAGGTCTGTCTCCTTTCTACTTAAAACTAGAAGACAAAAAGTCTTCGATAGATCCGACGAACTGTAGGGGCGATGGCATAAAGCGCCTCCGAAAAAAAGAAAGACACAAGCTTTTCGTAGACACTTGTGTCTGTGGTTAAAAATACAAACACGAATATATATATAAGTATTTCTTCCTTCTCCTCTCTCTCTATTTAGCACGTAAATGGACAATTGAAATTAATTGTGAATTGAAAAAATATGTCAAGTTCGTCTGGATACTATCCCATATCTAGAATATGACCCCCATATTTACATAATGCCTTTCGTCAAAATTAATTCAATATGTTAAATTGAAAGGAGCAAGCGATTCTAATTTGTAATTCATTTCAAAATTTGGGACGTGTTCGAAAATATTCGTTTAGATAAAAGGGAATCCATCATTTCAACATTTAGTAAGAAGTAGGGCCATGATACATTCCAGCGGAATTAGGCCGGCACCACCTCTCACCCACGTGATAGCGAATTAAAGTCACATTTTCGGCGTCGTGGTTGTGGTTGGAGGTGAGGGGGAAAGGAGGGCAAGGCGTCGGCACAGTAATTATGTGTATGTTTATGGGCGCCTGCAGTGGTAAAAAGTCTACGATTGCTCGTTTTCCCTTCTACACTATGTCATGTTAATGTCATGTCAATGTCAAATCAAAAGTATAGTAGACTCCGTATTTGATTTAAGATTTAAAATAGTAAACATGCATTTCGTATGTTATTTTGCTGCCTCAAGTCTTAATAAGTACACAGTGATCAATTTAAAATATTATCTAGTTTATTTGGGTGATTTAAGGCCATTTCAAAGAACTCTTGTGACAGCTTCTTGTAGTGGCCCTTAAACGAGGTTAAGTGCAAGTCACAATGAATGTTAATGTTACGTATTAATCAGGGGCATTCAGTAGCCATACGTAGGAATAAAATTTTGAAGTTTCTGCAAACGTTCTATCAGATGGGGTGATATGTGCGCGAAAACGGCACTGCAATACTATATGATGGGTCGAATGCTTGCGATATACAAAGTGAGCTTATGCCTGTACGCCATTTGGATCGGCCAGTTCAGTGAGTGAAGAAAGAAAAATAGTGAAATCCAGTACCTTCAGTTTCCATCTCGCCCTTTTCAGGACGTGAACGCCGAACGTGCCGGAACTTTTTACTGTTGAAGCCTGTCGCCGTGACGTCACGTCGGTTTATTACAAACGGGCGTGGTCATCGCGGCGCCCCGCCGAAATCGCCACCGCAAAACTCCAGCTGCACACCAGCCAGGTGAGTAAACCCCGCACCAGCCCCGCCGTGAATGCACCGCACACGCCATGCACCGAGACGGCGCCGGCATGCAGCGCGATGGACACTGATGTCCATTCGCCTGTATGTGCCCCGGCGCCCCCCGGGCGCGAGGCCGAGACCGTGCAACCACCTCACGAAAAATTGGATTGGGCCGACTTTATCATCAAAAACCGGCAACACCCCCACCATCGACATCAGAGCAGCAGCGGCCAATCAGCGCGCCCGGCCCGAGCGGGGCGATGCCGCCGAAAAATATTTCGAGGTACCCTCCACTCATCGTCGAGCGCTTACCAAACTGGACGCGCCATTTCCAAGCGCTCCGAGACCGGCTCGGACACAATAGCCGCGGCCGCCCTTACGGGCAGGGTGTACGCTTCACGCCGAGGGACGAGAGCGAGTACCGTATCACGCAGAGATACCTCTCCGATCTAGAACGCGATGAGGGAATCTCGTGGTTTTCGTATTCGCTACCGGCGGACTGGAGCCTCAAAGTTGCAATCAGAGGCCTCCCTGCGGACACAACCGCGGAAGAGATAACTGACGCCCTTATCGACATCGGCTTCGAGCCCGAGTACGTCCGTCCTGTACGAGCCCGCCAGGGGAGACCAGGGTGCATTTACCTAGCATACATTAAAAGGACGGCGTCTACGATCCCCTACATTTATGCCGTCAACAGCCTGTTGGTCGTGGACGGGATCGTGGTGGAAGCCTGGCGCAGCCTCCGTGGCCCGGCTCAGTGCCATAGGTGCCAGAAACTTAGGAGAACAGAACGAGCCATAATTGCCACCGTAAAATAGCCTGCGTACTTTGGTGGCGAAGTGCATGCGGCTAAGGACTGCCCTCGCCCAAAGGATGGCCCTGCCACCTGCGTCAACTGCAGCGGAGCCCACCCTGCCAACAGCAGGAACTGTCCGGCCTTTAAGCGCGACGCCCGTAACAAGCGTGCCGGACCGACGGCCGCTACTACCGCACTGACACTAGGCGCACGGGCTTCGACTACAATAGCCGCTGCCCAAGTGCCTCCTCCACCTCCCGAGCATCCGCACCTCATGGCGCCGGCGCACGGCAACCGCCTTACCATCCGCGAATAAAGGTAAGTAAAGACGCGATAGGGGCAGGGGTAAGAAAGGAGACTCCAACACCAACACCGATGCAATAGCCACCAGCCACCAACGACCTGCGTCAACCGTGACCGGAAAGAAGCAGGAGGTACCCTCCCAGATGGCACCCGGGACCGCTCGCATCCCCAGTAGGGCGGCTCAGCGCCGGACCGGCGTTGCAACGTCGCCACCCCTTTCACTACCGGCCGCCTTAATGTACATGGCAAGCCGGTTCATTCAAACTATCCGCACAGGGGGCTCCATCACCGAGGCCCTCATCAGCTGCGCATCGCAACAGTATTGCTGATGCCAGCGATCATTCACAGCATAACCACCATGCTCAATGGCGAACCTGACACTCCTTAATTGGAACGCCGGGGCCTCCGCGGGAAGCACAACATTCTGCGTCACGTCCTCTGCGAGCATGACGTGGATGTTGCCCTGATATGCGAGACCTACTTAACACCGGGACGACATTTCGCAGTGCCTGGGTACCACGCATACCGGCTGGACTATACTCCTCCACCAGACGGCCGCCCGTGCCGCGGTTTGGCCATACTGGTACGGCGCACAATTATCCACCAGGTGCTGCCGCCGACGCTCACCACCTCGTTCTACTCACTCGGCGTTGAGGTGTGCTTGGGTGCTAGACCCACCCGGCTGTTCGCAGCTTATAGGCCCCCCAGCTTCCGTCTAGACCTCCCGGAGATTCACGGGCTCTTATCTCTTCTGATAATTCTTATCCCACTGTAATCGCCGGCGATCTAAACGCCAAACACACGGCCTGGTACTCGCGGTACTGCACCAGCGACGGCCGTCGAATCCTCGCAGACGCGGAGGCCCGCGGATATACTATCCAGGCCCCTGACCAGACAATACACTTCCCGGAGAACCCGGACCACTAGCCCGACGTACTCGATAACGCCGTCATGGACCGCGTGGAGGGATTGGTCACCCAGAAGGTCCTCTCCGACGCCCTCCAATCGGACCACTGCCAGGTCCTTATTAAGATCGCTACAGCCCCGGCTCGTTCCCTTCCGACACCTCGGCAGCCATAGCTTGACCGCACGACCCTCACACGCGAAATTGACGCGCGCACTCCCTCATTCGCCGTGGTGTCTGCGGCGGACGTGGACCGCCTGCCGGAAGGCTTAACCTCGGCCTTCACAGCCGCGCTGGCCGCGGCCACTAAACCCCCGGGCCCAATCCCCGTCTCCCAGCCGGACCTCACCCGCCGACTGGACCAACTAATCAAGGAAAAGCTCCGCGGTCAATGGCAACGAACGAGATGACCTACTATCCGGGCCGCCTTCAACAGAGCTGCCGCGGTGGTCAAGCTCGAGTTCGTCACACACTATGCGGTGACTTGAGAACACCGAACTCTCCCAGGCCGCCGAGGACTTGCCGTCCATGCACCGTCTCTGCCGACAACTTGCCGGCAGCAAGGAGCCCATCCGTCCGCCAGTACATGAGGACGGGGACCTACGCTACCGTGCAAAAGACACAGCCGACATCCATGCCAGGTACCTCACACAGGTTTTTACACCACTGGCCACCGCCGCGACTGACCGCGAGGACGAAGAGGTTGCTCAGGTAAGGGAGTACTTCGCCCGCGAGGGCGCCCCCTCCCAATCAGCTCAGGAGACCGCCACCACCGCAGCACCCGCCTTCTTCGTGTCGCCGAGCCAGGTCCGTCGCGCCCTGCTCAGGGTTAATCCCAGGAAAGCCCCAGGCGCCGACCAGATCCCTAACTCGGCTCTTCGACTTGCCTCCCTCAGGACAGCAGCCGCCATAGCCCGGCTATTTAACGGTATATTCCGCACGTGCCATTTTCCTACCCAATGCAAGACGGGGGAGGTAATCCTGATCCCCAAGAAGGGGAAGAGCCTCCGGTCTCCCGCCGACTACAGGCCCATCACCTTGCTGCCTGCGCTCTCCAAGGTGTTCGAGCGATTCCTCCTCGAACGCCTCACCCCTTACCTGCCGACTCGGGCCGATCAGTTCGGCTTCAGGACCGAGCACTCGACCACCCACCAACTCATCCGCGCCTTACACTTCATCACCAACGCCGTCAACAAGAGGGAATCTGTCGCGGCGCTCTTCCTTGTACATGGAGAAGGCGTTCGACCGCGTCTGGCACGAGGGTCTTTTCTCTAAGCTAATCGCCTCACAGGTTCCCCGTCCTCTAGTCATCATAGTGCGGTCGTTCTTAAACCGCCGCACCTTCTACGTCAGAGTGGAGGATGCTCGCTCGCTCACATGCCCCATCGGGGCCGGAGTGCCTCAGGGTAGCTGCCTCTCCCCAGCTCTGTTCAACAGATACGTCGACGACATCCCCAGTAACGAGGGAGTCATGGCCGCCCTGTACGCCGACGACACGGCATACCTTGCCAAATCACTGAACCACCAACACGCAGCTGCCAAGATCCAGAGGATCCTGGACAGGCTCCCCGGCTGGCTGTCGAAATGGCGGATGAGCGTCAACACCGCCAAGACGGGCGGTGATCTTTCCCCGCTGCGGGAGCCTCCCACAACCCCTGACGCTCGGCGGCGGTCAGGAACTCCACCATTTCCCGGGACCTTCAAGTGGAGGACCTCGACAAGCATATAGCCGGCCTGGCCTCCCGCCTGTTCACCAAAGCGGACGCTTCCGCTCAGACCACGCTCCGTCATCTTGCCCCCTATCACAGGTGACCCCCCGACCGCAGGGCGTACCCGCGCGACTCCGCTCAGCCCCCCTGATGTGCTGGACGATGGACCGTCGCGGGCGCCCACAGGAGTAAGGACGCCTGCGGTCTGTTTTTGCTTCTTGTAATTTTTCACTCTTTACCTTACTTTTATGCTGCTTTTCACACTGCTTTTCATGCGCCAACCATTGCTTCCCCCCCTCTAAAAACTCATCATCACGCCTCCTAACTCACACACTTATTAACGCTTCGCGCTTTCACCATTCATGCTTTCATTCTTCATACCCAATCATGCTTTCATTACTCTTGCTTTTACTGCTACGCATCCTGTCTCCCTTACCGAATCCTATACACTCTTGCTCCATTGTAGTGGGGTTCCTATCACGTAAATACGTACTTTTTCCTTCTTTTTAGAAAGCCGTGGGGCTCACGCACACGCCTAATCAGCAGGCATTCCGTCCTTGGTCGCTGGCTGCCACCCGCTGAGCCTTCGCCGGGATTATCGGCGATCTCACCCGGTGGGGGCAGACCGCCCAGGACGACCCCGCTGTGAGGACGTGCGCCCAGACCCCACTGGCAACCGCCCCCTTAATGAGACCTGTACAGGTCACCCCAACGGCCGCTCCATATTAATGGAGTGAGACCGGATAGAGTTTAAAAATGACGTATCGTGCCTTTTTTAGAACTTTATCTATGTGATTATGGAACTCCGTCGAACTATCAAGTGTGACGTCTAGGTATTTAATTGTCTTTGCTCTAGGAATTTCATTCCATTAGAGCGGGATAGGAGGCATGTTATTCTTTTTACGTTCTACAGTCGCAGATGATCGGGTGTGGGTGAAGAGTATTGACTTACTCTTTTCCGCGTTTACCACTATTCTCCACTTCAGGAACCATTCGATCAGTGACGGTCCTATGGACTAATCCATTTGGCTCCTTCCCTGGGAACGTTTCTAATGTACAGTGCGGTGTCGTCCGTGAACATCGCCAGCTGCACGCTGGGGAGTCGCGGTAAGTCGCTAGTGTACAGATTGTCGAGGGTGGGGGATAGTACAGAACCTTGTGGAACACCGGCTTTGACTGGAAGTGGGGAGGACAGTGTGCTCCACTCTGAAACGGAACTGCCTGTTTTCTAGGTAGCTGTGTATAATCATTACTACTCTGTCTGGCAGTTCTAGTCGGTATAGCATGTAGATAAGGCCCTGGTGCCAAACCTTATTGCATGCCTTTACTACATCGAAAAAGACAGCACACGTGCCGTGCGGTCGTATTCTGTGTAGTCCCGGAAGTACATGTTCCGTGGGGTGGTGTACCTGTTGGGGGCAGCTGTGACAATTTCGAAACGCAAATAGTTTGTCCATGAATAAGTTTCTCTCTTGTTTTACGTTTTTTAGGCGTGCGAGGACTTATAGGACTTATAAGTCGGAAGCTAGTGGGCTCCGTCTGAGGTTTCTCCGATTTGTTTGTTTCTAGATATCCTGGAAGGTACATTGCGTTAGGAGAGCGTTAAAGACGCTCACATTAAGAGGTGTATAATAGCAGGGGGTAGCTGTTTCAGTACCTTGTTTGTGATACCGTCTCTTTCGAGTTGTCGGATGGGTTGTCTGTTCCCCTCGCCTCCGTGGCGGTCGTAGACATATGTCTAGCCGTGCTTTTCCTATTTATTAGGTTCCAACATCGTCAGAGAGAGCTAAACAGTCCTCTGGGACGACGGAGATCTCTCTAGACAATTCGTCTATTATATTTACTATTATGTTGTTTACATTTGATGAGACCGCGATGGCGGCCTGGCGGTGTCTATGATATTTGGAATAATATCGAGGTCACTCGATTAAAGTTTACAAAAATTTTCTTTCGGTTTGTAGTCGATGATCTTTTTAGTCATTTTATCTATTTCTGAGTCTATTATAGTCTATTTCTATTAAAATGTGTCTGTTATCCGAGCTGAGTTCGTGTAACGTTTCAGCCGTCTTTATGGCGACTGAGACATTTTTGAACAGTACAGATGCTGGGGGTGTATACTCCGTGCGTTCGCGTGAGCGTAACAGGTAGGTGTATACTGTGCGTTGATAATGATGTTGTGATCATCGTCAAAATTATTTACAATAGTTCCTACTACCCCAGTTTATGTGAGGGGCGCTTAGGTCCCCGGCTAGAATAACAGGGTCGTCTGGGTCTAGGATATTAATAACAGCTTTAAGGTCCCTAACAAGAAGTGACTTTGTGCCAGTATGATATGCAGAGATTATGGTGATGGACTGAAGGCTCGTCATGCATAGTTTACATAGGGATACTTCTAGATTTTCTACAGGGGGCGGGTCGAGAGAGAGAAAACGTCTCCTGTACTAGTAGGATGTCTACCTTATTTCTTAGGAGGAAATCCCGCAACTCATGGATGTTTGTTCTAATGCTGTTCACATTGAACGACACTAATCGTAATGAGTGTGGTTTTATTCTCCCTTTGTAGCCACTGGAAGCTTATTTCGTCAGGCTTGAATTTTTTCAGCCATGGTGCCATATTTAACTTTTCGGGCAAACAACTGGACCTGTTCCGTGTCCACTGCCCTAATGAACTCCGCTAAGAGTTCAAAATCGGCTACGATGCTCTCCGCCATGCTACCATGTGGGGTGCATAATGGGGCTTTTGAGGCATTTGAGCCTTCGGAGGCGCCTGTGTCCTCTGATCCTTGGGTGCCTGGTGCTCTGCGGCTGCGGGGGTTTAGGGGAGAGGGTTTTTTATGCCGGTGGGGGCCCTGTGACCCTCAGCGGCCGGGACTACGCTTTCGTGGTAGGTGGGGGGCAGGGATGAAATCGACTTGCTTGGGGATCAGACGCTGTGGTGCCTGTGGGGCTTTTGGTCCCCTAGATAGGGGCATCAGAATGCCCTGGGCCTTCGATATCCTCTTTTTATAGAATTAAGGTGCTTTCAGGCACCCCTTGTAGTTTGCCGTGTGGCCCAATTGCCCAGACACTTTACGCACAGGGGGTGCCCGTAGCAGTTTCGGGCTGAGGGTCCGTATAATTGACACCAATGACATTGTCCCGGCGCCCTTCTTTTGCTGGCAGGCTCAACGCGAAGTTTCGTGACTTTGCCTATGGACCTGACGTTGTATATCGCCTTGCTAATAAGCTTTTCAGCCATAGTGTGCTTTGCCGCCTTGGCGGGCGGGACAGCTCAGGCCGACTCGGCCTCAGCTGTCAGGAGTCTCCGTTTCCCGCACGAAGCTTCCCGTTTTTCATCTTTTTGGACTTTCCGACCGTGCTGCCGGTGGCATCGGAGCTCGAGTCCGAGTTGGAAGAGGAGCCCGAGGTCGACACATCCTCTGGGGGAGAGGCCGCCTCGGATTCATAGTTCATCGGTGTGATATATAGCCTCATAATCTTAACTTGTGTCTGTGAAGAAGAAATTTAATATAAATATTCAATTATTTCTCTCTCTCTCTCTCTCTCTCTCTTTCTCTCTCTCTATCTATCTATCTATCTATCTGTCTGTGTGTGTATCTTATATAACCTATTACCACCCAATGCTGACTTTGTCTCTTACAATGCATTCCTTTCTGTTGTGGGTCATTCTCGTCCAGGCTTTGCCTGATACTTTTACTGTGTCGTCATTTTTGTCAACCACATAGAAGTGAAAAGGAATGCAACGTATCTGCATTGCAATTATGGGATGTTTATGTTCGTCGCCAGTCATCAAGTAGCTTCCACTTGTCATTTGCCCCCTTATAGTAAAAGTGAAAAAATAATAAAACAAGTGTCCGGCGAACTTAGTGACGGAGGTCAGATAAAAGCTGGTGACAAAATAAATTGATATAGGTTGTAACTTACCATCACGTGATCTAACAGCTAATTTATAAATATTGGAACGAAGTTCCTAATCGCGCGTTGCGAAGGAGGCAAGGCGGAAAGATTAGAACGAAAAGTTGTCTCAACACTTTCTGCTATGCTGTTTCTCTGTCCGTCTCTGTCTCTCTATTTCTATCTCTCACAGAAGTCAACCCAATTATTTTCAAATTTATTTGTTTTTTCTCTCCGTGCAGTAGTTGGTCCAGGGTGGATGCGAATAGCAGAAGATCGGTTGTCCTAACGTTCATTGAAAGAGGCATATGTCCAGCAGTGGAGCATTTTATACAGGTTTTTATACATAATAAACAATGAAAATAGAAGAAAAAATGGAAAATAATAATAATGAATTCTAGTGTTTCTGTACACGTTCGGGATA
>JAFELO010000157.1:268621-314098 GCA_017140195.1 Eumaeus atala
ACTAGGGTTTGTTCATGTCAACACTTTAACAAATAAAAGGAGCGTATTTATGCCCAAACTCTAAGGAGGCTTCCCAATCAGAGACAGAGTAACTTCACTTATGGTTTCAGTTATTCGACTTCAGTTATGGTCTGGTGCGGTGTTAGTCAGTTTTAGACAATGCAGGTGCTCTAAACGCCATGATAATTCTCTAGAACAATCCATACGATTGGCAGTAAAGAGTTTGCCCATGGAAAGAGTGTGTACTTCTATTAATAACTGGTCTCAACGATTAAACTTTATATATTCTTAATTGCTTTACGTTTGTGTATTAAATGAATACACTATAAAAGTAACAAGTGTTATTTTCAATAAAAAAATTTTTTCTTTGTTACAAAATTTTTGGCTAGACTGGGTATATATTTTTATATAAAGGAATAGTTCAACAAGCGATCCGCCCCGCTTTCGCCTGTAAATATTAGGGGCCAAATTATACACCAAAACCTTCCTCGAGTTTCACGACGCTCTATCCATGTACTCTGCGAACGGATTTTCAATCCGTTTATTATGTTTCGAGAAAGTCCATCAAATACAGTGAGTACAGATAAGCGTGTCTGTATTTGACCAAATAAAGAATGAAGAAGGTAAAAAAGAGACTTTACTTTATATGGATACTAGCAGACTCTCGCGATTTCACTCTCATACTACACCCGGAAACGCGTGTTCAGGTGTGGAGCTTTGTAAAAACCCTAACAAGGAACTTACCTGCCAAATTTCGAGATTGTAGCTGTTATAATGTTTCTAAGTTCTAAGTTTCATGATCAATCAGCGAGTGGGATTTCATTTTTATATACTAGCATTCCGCTCGGGTATTTCACAAAATGTGGCAAGAATTAATTAATTTTCAAAAATACAAATTTTTATTTCGGCCTCGTAAACATTACACGTTACCATTGACAACAAATTCAGTCAATGACAACAGACGGTCAATTTCCGACAGCCAGTTATCGATGTTTTCATAAGGATTTATAACTATCTAGCCTATGTTGATCAGAGACACTGTATGATTCTACTGGTAAACGAGTTATATAGCCCGCCTTAATCTTAATTACATCTGCACAAATGAAAGCCAGAAGCTAATGTGTATACCTTGTGACATATTCGTATCGATGAACGCATTCGCTATCTATTAATTGGGATAAGGGTGGCCGCCAGATAGAATGTCGGTGTTTGAAAGATTTCTGCGCCAAGTTCAGTTAGATTACGAATACGCTGTTGGCAGGCATCGTTTATATCTCGTCCGCTGAAGTTTCCTTCATGTGTGCGTAATACTTTCACAGCATACAAATGAACAGACTTGTCATCTGATTGTAAGTGATGACCAACGCCAGACATCCGCAACACTGAAACTTTCGCAAATGCATTACCATTCATCGGCCTATCTGGGATAAATGAGCTCTCTTTTTGACCTCTCTGAAGTATAATTATGACTAGAGAGGTCCGAAAATACCAAAGGAGGAGGCACAAAGTATTAGGTTTTGGCCAGAAGTCCTACAATGAAATGCAGCAGTAGGTATTTGTCATATAATTTCTCGGAAGACAATAATAAGATGTAGTGGCATGCTGCATTGCAGTCGAGTGGCACTACTGGGCAGGTAGCTCACGCTAACAGAACACCGCCGTAAAGTGTCTTCGGTGTTTGTGTGGCTTGTGAGTAGTAGGCGAAAGAAGTATGAGGTGGATGGGAGGATGAAAGGCGTATAGCGCATCTGTATTTTAACTGTGTGGATGTTCATGGGTGTCCGTAATCATTAGATGACTTCCATCTGCTCGTTCTCTCCATGTAGGATATTTTACAAAAATCTCGTAAAAACAGACATCTCTACGCGAGGCTTGAGTATCAAGCAGACTGAGAAGAAAAAGGTTATTCGGGATTCTAGTCGCTCTACCTTGGATCCGGTCAAATATAATGAGCTGGTATTACGGTGCCCTAGCCAAAATGTGGCAGCAGTTATTCTAGTACTGTATTCCATGTGCAGACGGACCTACGCCTACTATAGTTTTACTATGATATGTATATTTGATAATACTTCGTGGCCTAGCGGTAAGCTAGTTTAACAACGGACGTGAGGTCATGCTTTTGAATCCCGGGTCGGACCATACAAAAATTGTTATTAGGATTTTTCAAATTCTAACAACTGTCCGTTGTTAGAATTTGAAAAATCCTAATAACGAAGTTGGCGGTGTTACACCCCCTTGCCTCGGAGAGCACGTTAACCCGTCGGTCCTACGTCTGATTTCTCTCCTGTCGTGTCGGATTGCCGACCCATCGGAATAGGACAATGAAGGAATAGAGAGTGCACCTGTATCTGCGTAAACACTTCCACACTAGTATGTCCCGCGCAGATGGCTCTTCTCAATAGAGATGGCCGCTGTAGCCGAAATTCGGCTAAGAGGACATTATTATTATAATTACCCAAAATCATTGCAATACAATTCTTAATATTTTAATTTTCCGGTAAAAATCCCATACAGAAAAATGTCTGTGGCACTTAGTGGAATCATTTGAATATCAAGGGCAATATATTTACCACAGTACCACATAAATCTATTAAACGAGTGCCTCCAACCCTGTAATTAGGCCGAATTTCGTGGAAATTGACTCAAAATTTGTTTTGTTCACTTATTTTTTTAAATATCCAATGACGTGACAATTTGGTGATAATCTACAATTTTATTAATGTTGTCGGCTAGCGATATCGAAAGCAGTTAAATAATTATAATTTCAATTTTGCTTTTTCTAATGATAAAGCTTAGTTTTTGATTATAGAATTTTGTATAAAATATATATATATATATATAATTCCATCTGATAAATTAGATAATCAAATAACTAAAGGTGGTTGCTTTATTATAGTGTCGTTACACTAAAGAGCTGACGAAATCATATTAATGTTATAACTGATACTTTTGTATATCTAAAGTGTTTGTCACTTTTGTCACACAGAACATACTGCACAGTGAAATTTGGCACAGATATCAGTACCAACATTTGCTATAGCACTATAATCCCGTAAAAATATAGTACATGAAGTTACATAGGCCTGTACTAAAATCTGCTCGAATACTACTAGAACTTCCAATTTAGAACCAAACCATATTTTCACTACGCATTATTGAAATCGATTGAGTGGTTTGGCGATGCGTGCTAACATTGTAACACGTGTTTGTATTTATTCGAAATAAAGAAATGTCCTTAATATCACTTTTACACGTTTGAAGTATTGCTCAAACATATCGTCCGCCACTTGTGTGTAGCTACAGATCTCAACCGACGTTCGAGCATGACACCTTCATCAAACAATAAATCTGATGACATTTTGTGCCTGTTAGGAACTTTATTCACAAACAAGCTGCAAATTTCGGTTCCGCTTAGAACTACCCAAAAAGCGTAATAGAAGTATTTATGTGGCAGTTAAGAGTTGAATGGCTATTTGACACGTTAATAGTGAGGTTTGAAAGTGGCCCTAGAGGTGGATTTCAGCGCTTAATTTATTTTAAAAACAATTATATATGATTCGCAAATTTATGTTGTAAATCCGGTATCTATAATTTAAAATTATCAATAATGTAAATTATTTTTAATATGTAGGTACATGCAACAATTATAATTTTATATCAAATATCAAAAAATATATAAATATAATAGCATAATGATAATGGCGGTTTAACAAATTAGAATAGGTTGAAAACAATACATAACAATATATAGATGTCAAATCTCATCTTCAAGGCTATGTCTTCTCGACAGCGGCCACTGCATATGATCCGTTGATATGGACACAGGAAGCCCGAGGGAATTGGAAAGCCTGCCTTGGGACTCACAATGACTGTAATCAAAAGATAACAGTAAGAAAGCAATAAAATTAATATCCATATTAATGTTTGTTTATGAATCTGCTTGATTTCAACATGTTTATGTTTACAGATGTAAGTCATATATAATCAAAAATAGTTTCATGGTAATGTTAGTGTGATAAGTGTTACACTCGTCAGTCTAGATCAACTGACGCATCGAAAATTAGTTCGAAATGAATGAATGAAAAAGTGAAAAGAAATTTGAATGTTTTTTAATTTCAATGACCTCAGGGTTCATCCTTGGGAGGAATTGGTGTTCCCTAGTGAGTTTCATATCAGCTATGTGTTCTTTGAAGCGAGTTTTTATAGGTCTTTTAGTTTGACCTATATAGGAGTGACCCCAGTCAAAAACAAAGCGTGTATACTCCTGCATCTTGAGGGATATGGCATTTCACAGTTGGCTTCCTTGGCGGCTTAGAATAAGTTTTTATTGAAGCACGCTTGAGAATATGTCCATTTTTGTCAGTGACCCCTTTTAAATATGATTATGATATATACATAATATGTCGTTGGGATTACGGATAATCAAAGCATCTAAGAAAGCTTAAGAATTATTTGGCTTTAACTCCATTGTGAACAAAATCTCGGAGTGTATACTATTTAGATCGTAAAAGAATATGGTTACTTTATCAGTAGGTAAAATTGTGAGAGTATCATCGTACCTATCTCTTGCAGAACCTTGGCGTTATTGGTGAAATTCCAAGGGCAGCCTCCTCAAAGTCCCCCATAAAGATATCTGCGACTATAGGGGATCTTGAGGAATTGATGACTCCACATCATATAATCACGTGAGGCAATGTGCCTCAAGTGGCAAGGTGCAAATGACCTCAGCATGTTCCAGTGGTCGGTTATTATCCTTCAGCTTTCCTGTTACTATTGATATACGCTCATCTATTGGTAAGCATATGAGTAGGGACTGTACATCAAAGCTGACCATAATTTAATTGTCATACAGATGTAGTTGTTACACCTCTTTGACAAAGTGGTATGAATCCCTTATAAATGTAAAAAGTTAATTTTATTTTATAGCGAAGGGAGAAATATGGCAATGCTTATGTTAATGGGCGTTGGTAGTCACCAAATGGCACTGATTTCTCGTTTGTATTTTTTGCTATTAGAAATACTTCAATTAACCAAAAAACACGCATATCTCTTAAACTGCAATGTCGATTATGTTCAAATTAATTTTAATATGGAGTTTTAATGAATTATATAGTCCTATTTTTTTTACAATTTTCCCTTTAGTAGTTAGATGTTAGAGGAGGCACATTTTTTAACACTTTAGAAGCAAATATCTCCCAGAGAATTAGAATAATCAAAAATAATTTTGCTAGACCTCCATAGAAATACTAATCTAATGATAATTAGTCTGTGGTCATTGATGATCGCTTACAATTATGGTATGAAAAGGGATGTTCACTCCAAACACAAATGTTTTACATAAAAAGCGATGTCATATTGATTCTTATCGCGTATGAGCTACTGGTACAAAAAAATATCACTAAAGATAGAAGTTTTTAGAAAAGTCTATTCTTGAAATGAAACACATACTGTTAATAAATAAACGACATACATACTGTCATAATCTGGTTTTGTTCTTAGCTGTTACAAAATACTTAGGATTACCATCAGTTGGTCGTTAATAGAATTAAAAACATTGTTCTATTCCTATAATATGTAAGAAAAACTTTCAGCTGACAGCAACAACGACAGATATGGCTCAGACACTTCATGTTATCAGTTGATTGCCACTACCAAAGACTAAAACACTTTTATAATAACAAAGAATTTTAAAATATGAGCAGCGCTCAAACATCAAGAGAACTAAAATAACTTCGCCCTTATAAATTCTGTTTAAGAGCAAAAGTGAGAAATGTATAATGTCTGTTCCCTGTAGCCGTTAGCCTCATTGAGACTATAAATATATTTTAAAACAACACGCGAACTATTCGACTCCGTTGTGGAATCCTATTCTTAGGTGTAATCGCTTCAACGAGTAAAAGAATCTGTAAACTTTTACAAACTTTAACTGCTAATATGACAAGACGTGTTATGGAAAGTCTACTGCTCGCGTAAACAATAACAAGCAATATTTGTTAAAATAAATGTACTTTGTGTGATTGTTTAGCGGTTTTGTTGTGAGTGGTTTGTAGATTATGAATGAAAAATGTGTATTTTCTTGTATTATATTATCATAATCACTCTATTAAGAGGCAGTGTCATGATGCATTGCAGCCGAATTGGATCGGCGCGTGCCTCTTGCTCACATGATACCGCCATAAAGAGGCAGCTACGCGAAGGCCAGCCGCTTGTCCGCGGAGGGCGCTGGTATTTGTACGACGGTATGGCGAGGAGAGCGACACGACCACTGATCACGCGGATGTAGTATTCGCCTAATCCTGTTATCTGTGACGCTTTCCTGTGTGGCCCTTTGAAAGTAAGGAGGGCAACACCTCTGCATGCAATTATGTGGGTGTCTATGGACGTCAATAGTCATTAAAACTCTACGACTGATCGTTCGCTATGTAACATACTGTAAAAAAATTCATTAGTGTTATTCCTGTAGCGCGACATAACAGATTCTTGAAGAATCGATTAATAACGCTATGCTAAAATTTCAGATACCAAAGACCTATAATATAAATGCGGGGTTTTGTGTGGTACAACCAACGAAGAAACCGAAAGAAAAAATATAGATTAGGTTTATGTACATACATAAAACAGTTTACTAAACAGTAACAGATGTACCAGGTACCTTAGACAAGGGTGATTTTTCTCCAAAACGCGCCGCCATTAGTGTGGCGCTGTTGAGGACACGGCCCGACCAGGGACTGGAGAACCCATTTTTACTAAGGCCATTTTAGGGACACCCTATTGAAAGCTTACCCAAATGAAAAGGTAACTTATCAATAGTTTTTTTTTAAATAAAGTCTACTTCTGATGCGCATACTCAATTATAATAGATAGAATATAAATATTTAAATACTTACCGTGATATGTTTACCTTATATTTATATCTTTTCCGTTATTTCTTTCTTTCTATTTCTATAAAAAACCCAATGTATGAGTAAGCTACAAAAGGGTTTTCGAATTTGGTTAATGCTTACCCCAATTAACTCTATCGATTTGGTTAGCCTTTAGCTAGGCCAAGTCGACGATTTAATTACCGGATCGATAGGGTATTTGAAAACAAGTCTATGAAATACACAATCAAATAACTCTTTAAGTGTAAGCGGTTCCGGTCCCTGGGCTCAACACAGCGTAGAGGCGTGTTATAGAATGGCCATGTGATGGCCGTCCTGGCGGCGGCGCAGGGAGGTATGGATCTACCGCTCTCGAGTCAACGCTCTGCTCAATGCTCGAGAGTGACGGATACAGATAAGATAAGTTAATTTTGTGACACACTTCACACTAGTTTCTGAGATTTCATAATGAGTGAGTGATTCAGAAACTACATTATTTTACTAATTATTTTGAAAAAAAAAACAGAAACAACTTATGTACCTAACTAGGTATTTGTAGGTAAACAACTAGGTATTTGTGTGTAAAAAACAGAAACAACTTATGTACCTAACTAGGTAATTGGTTGTGCGACATAGTTATGTCGCACAACCAATTAGCAAGTTATGTAGCATTTTTTGGGTTCCGTAAAGGGTAACTATTAGTGCTGTTCGGTCAACGGGACAGTAGTAGTGCAGAAATGTAAAATATGTCGAGCTTGTGTGTTACCTCGTATTCGTACAATATGCATGCGATCAGGAGACTGTCTGGTACGTTGTAGCACTATCTTGTATACTTATTCCTGTAGGTTCTCAGCTCACGAATTCAAGAGGCCGTTGCGGAACACATATTTTCATGTTAAGTCTTCCTTCGCACTTTACATACGGTGTCAACATTTATCTTCCACGTGTTATAATTAATAGAAGTGGGTCTAGGCATTAAGGCCGATTTACACGTACACCTTAATAAAATTGTGTTTACATGCAGTTGATTGAATTTAAGATAAAATTTAGTTACCTACTTAACAACTTAATACCTGCAAATCGGATTACATAAAATATGTTATTTCAATTCTTTTATTAGATTATTAACGTAAGGCATTGGAATAATATTAATAACTTAGTTTAGTAGTAATATTACTATTTTTTCACCTTAAGTGGATGTCTGTAGCTATTTCCTGCAAACATGAATTAGGTACAAAATTTATTGTAACATAAAAGATACGTATGTCATCATCATCATCATCATCATGATCATGATCACCATCATCATCATCATGATCATCATCATCATCATCATGATCATCATCATGATCATCATCATCATCATGATCATCATCATCATCATCATCATCATGATCATCATCATCATGATGATCATCATCATCATCACGATCATCATCATCATCATGATCATCATCATCATGATCATCATAATTATTATCAGCCCTTATATGTATGTCAATGTAATTTAATTACTAGAATAAACAAAGAGTAATCCTGCGTCAAACACAGGCCTTAAGATATATAACAAATTAAAAACCAGTCTACTTTCCAGACGTAACTGCGAAATAACTATATTACCTACTTATCAGTACGAGGTAGTATCGATGCTGCATTGAAACTGGCTCAATCTAGCATGATCGGTACCTACAAATTCAGGTTCGGGAACCTGGTATGAATTTGGAGTGACTCACGTGGTCCTTACAATCGTCCAGTGATTGGTGAGAGTCCTATTCTCACATCCTGTCCCATGCGCGAAAGCGCTTCCTCATCTTGTTATTTTAAGGGAGGTACAAAATCTGTCTTTGTCTCCTCTAACCAAGTGTGAGGTTCCCTGTCACGCCGGCCCGATACGGCTGCCATGCAGCGATGACACTTACTATCACCTTATGAAAGTTATTCAAATGGTAAAAAGACGTTAGCCTTTTTAAGCTTTGGTTTCGATGTATAAGCAACTACTTTCTGCAAAATAACGCCTGCACCGTGGAAAGTTTTAAGACATATTTTAACAAATAGAAACATATTAAATTAATATTTGGACAGCCTCCATCACCAGCCGACAGAAAAGAATTACAGATACGACGAACGATTGATAAGTGTAAACTGAAATGTTATTAGTTCGTAGAATGTTTACAGAATGCTTCATGCAACTATTTTTTACACGTAACAACTAACGTTGTTCTAGACAGTAGGGTTGTTGGTTTGTAGTCAGTTAGTGTGAGTGTAGCACCGCAGGTACCCCACTGACTCAAAACTATTTTTTATGCCGGGCAACGCATTTACACCGACATGGGGTTGTGCCATCACGTTCCGATCTGTGCTACTAGCGGCTCGCGTCACGACTAGACGCTACCTCCACAGAAAAGTTGTCCCGCACCTCATAATAACTTTGCCAACCTAGGGATAGTGCAATAGGGAGAGGTTCAAATCGCTTGGCCTGTGCACGAGAGCGCTTAATCCTCCTGCTCTTTAGCCCTCTCTTCTTGTAAGAGGGATACAATCGTCTTTGGAGGAGAGGACAAATCAGGACAACGCATGAAAACAACAGTGCAGATGTCTATGCCTCCATATATTATAAAAAACAAAACATTTGGATTCAATTAGGGCCAGTAAGCACACCGCGACGACAAGGCTGGCGCCATGGTGCGGACTGAGGAAGCGCTAGTTATTTCTACTCAGTGCTCTTCTACGCTTATAAGGCGAGAACGCTGATAGTAGTATAATAGCATATGTGGCCTTATCACACAACGTTGGCGTAGTCAAGTGGTAGAAGTACCGTAAGGATTTGTGTTAAAGGTACAAACAGGAACAACGGAAATACATTTAAGATTTTTGCATATTTAAGAAATCTTATATATTTAAGATTTTTATTATAGAAGTACATACAATACAAATATAAACATCCATGACCCAGGCGGGATTGACCCGCGACCTCCAGTCTAAGACGCGGACTAACCGCCACGTTACCAGCTGAGCCAGCCGGGCGTCGTGGCTGATAACGATGTGGCGCAGCTAATTTAATAATAAGCGTTTTGAATAGTGTGTCGGTAATATGTAATATGTTATATATATCCGGGGAAGAACCTCTCGCTTACTTGATACCGGTGTTAAGTGACAGCGTCACTGTCGCTGTCGCGTTTCGTGTGGCTTGTGAGTAGCTGGTGGCCCATTGTAGGGGGGCTATAGGAGGGCAACATATCTGCGTAACAATCATGCGAATGTCCATGGGCGTCGATGGCCATCTAAAGGGCCGATTTCGTTTGCCCCCTTATGCTATGAAAAATGCAGGCAAATTAGGCCGACCGACCCAGCGAGGTATATCTCCCTCACACAACACCGCCTTATAGTGATAGTTATGTTGTCGCATTGTGCGGTTTATGTGTAGCCTATTGGAAGGGAGGAGAAAAGGATGGCGACGCATCTGCATAAAAAAATATGGGCGTCAGTAGTCGTCAAAAGTAACCTCGCGGAGAGTACATGGTTTACAGCTGGGGAACCTCAGGTCATTCAACCTTTGCGTTATGAAACTTTACGTAACTTCGTAGGTTGCCTCGTCAGAACGTAAAACATTCGTGGAAGCACGAATGTTTTACGTTCTGACGAGGGTACAATGCTGTCGATTTCAGTGAAGGAGGGCCTTGCTCAACTTCTGGAAGAATAGTTTAGACGTCTTCGCAGAAGGAGGAGAGCCGGCGCCTTTCGCTGTGCATCACATTGACTGCGGGGAACACCCACCGATTACTGTAACGCCGTACCGTCTCACTCCCGCTAAGAAAGCAGTTATGGAAGCTGAGATCGCGAAGATGCTGCGTGATGATATTACTGAAGATTGTGAATCACCATGGGCAGCACCAGCTCTATTGATACCAAAGAAGTATGATACGTATCGGTTCTGCGTTAAATATCGAAAGTAAAACGCCGTTACCAAGGCTGACTCGTACCCGTTGCCGGTAATCGATGACCTACTCCAATATACTGGTAAGGGGTGTTTTATGAGTACTTTGGACTTAAAATCTGGATACTGGCAAGTGAATGTCCGATCAGAGGACCAGGAGAAGACTGCCCTCGTATCACCACTAGGTACTTACAAATTTAAACGCATGCCGTCCGGGCTACGTCACGCGCCCGCCACATCTCAACGTTTAATTGACAGATTTCGGTGTTCATCGTACAGGGGATGACTCTTCTAGGGTACGTCGACGATTTAGTCCATATTTCACAAACATACGACCAGCACTTGTTTGGATTACGTGCTGTATTCAAACGCTTACGTTTGTTCAAGGTCCAAGCTAAGCGCGACAAGTGCAAGTTTGTTCGAGAAAAGGTTAAATATTTGGGACACGTGATCACTACTCAAGGTATATTGCCCGATCCTGATAAGATTAATTCTATACTGTCACTTAAGGAGCCCACTAATCGATGTGTTAAGTTTACGTGAATGCTAGTAATTACAATAAAACTACTTTTACGGATGTTATTGCGGTTTATTTGATTATTTATTTCCGACGTTTCAAAATCCTTACAGCAACCATGGCCACGGGTCCACCCGTGACCATTATTGCTATAAGTTGCTGTTGTAATGAGTCCACTAATGTCAAACATTTGAAATCGTTTCGGAAAAGTTGTTCCTGGTTCCGAAAATTTATACCAAACTTTTCCCAAGTAATTTTTTTCCCGCCTTTAACTGTATTGACACGGAAGAATCAGTGGAATCAGGCAGTGGGACAACGCACAATCTGAACTGAAATCGCAATCCGATTCAGGAACTTAAAAGGCTCACGTTGCCACCGATTTTTATTCTGCCGGACTATAATATGCCATTCGTTCTCAGGATCGACGCCAGTAACTATACACTGGGCGCAGCCTTACTCTAGGTGGAGTCGCCGCGTGAAGAGAAACCTATCGCGTATGTCAGTCTTCAGTTCACTTCAGCGGAGAGAAATTACACGACCACCGAGCGCGAGGCTTTGGCAGTCGTCTGGGCTGTTGAGTAATTCCGTAGGTACATCGATGGACCTCGTGTGCACGTCGGTAGCGACCTCTGAAATGGTCACTCACCTTGAAATCTCCATCAGGACGTCTAGTAAGGTGGGCGATGGAACTCCAGTCTATCGATCTCAAAGCAGACTACTCACCAGGGAAGGCAAACGTTATTGCTGATTCGCTCAGTCGTCCGCCTTGTGAGGAGGCTCGCGATTCCTGTGAAGTCTGTACTCGTCCATCTGCCACAATGGGTTTCTGTCACTCTTCGCAATGATCAGCTCACAGACCCAGAGATAGGGAATATCTTAAAGGCTTTGGAAGGAGAAGATCAGTTAGAACTTACCCGTTGGACAGACCGCGGGCATCATTCATGCAGAGGTGTACTATACCGGTACTGTCATGACGCCGATATTGAGGAGCCGCAGCTCTTCATTCCAGAGAACTGAAGGAAACAAGTTCTTGTTGAATGTCACGACTCAACTACGTCCGGTCATGGTGATTTAGAAAGGACCCTGCATCGTATCAGTCAAAGATTTTATTTTCCCGGTATGCGACCCTTTCTCACTGAATATTTGAAGACTTGCATCGAATGCCAGCGCGTTCAAATGAGAAACCTGCAGGCCTGTTACTGACTCCAGTCCGTGCTCAGCGCTTTGAGGTCATAGCTGTTGATTTGTTTGGGCCTTTGCCTAAAAAGTGGAAAAAGGTGAGTGTTGATAGTTGAAAATACAGCCAACAGGTCGAGTTATTCGCCCTCTCCGAAGCTACTGCTGAAGTATGCGCTAAGGTACTCATCAAAGAGGTCTTTTTACGCTTTGGTGTTCCACGTCGCCTTATCTCCGATAATGATGTGCAGTTTGTTGCAGATGTAATGCAACATGCAATATTACACTTGTCCATAAAATGTATAATCTATATTGTGTGTAGTGAATTATAAACGATCCCTAAGTTCAAGCAGTACTTACAAATTTTATTTAGGTTTAGCTTAGATCATTAAAAAGCCGACAGTTCAGTAAGATCTTTAAAAAGGATAGGGCATAATCTTAAATCCTACACGATACCTTTTATCTAGGCTATATTAGACACAACAAAACAATAGGTATTGTCAACTTGCATAATGGCTGTTGTCCTTTTTCTTTGTGGGGGCTGCGAAATTGTCAGCGATCTCAGCAACGCTAGTTTCCATAGATTACTTTTTATACTAGGGACTCGTTTCGCTGAGCTAAGCCTTTAATTCTTTCAGAAAGTATTTCGAGAAAAATGTTTTATATACGGGACACCATGGATATAATTTATTTTTGAAATATAATTATTTTTAAGAAAAAATGGCACTTATGGATGCATGTCCATCCAAGGCAACCGTGTATAGTTGGTATAACCAAATCAAACGTGGCCGACTAACATTGCGAGTTGAAGAAAGAAGTGGTCGCCCTTTAACGGCTGTTACTGAAGAAAATGCGCTAAGGGTAAAAAAAAATCAACAAGTGATAATTCATTCAATCAACTATGTAGAAAATTTTCTTCCACACAATAGGCGAATTACGTACCAGGAGGTTCAGTATATAATGCTGATTTAGTGACTTTTTCGTTCGGGCAGCGTTCTCAACATTTTTCATAAACATCTACGCGTGAGGTGCATAGTCTCACGCTGTGTCAACCTCACAGACAGCACGCCGGTCACGGTGCTTCACAACGTGTGTATGGTTTTATTTAAGTAATTAAAATAACAAAACATAATGCATAATAAATTATAATATTATCTTTCTGCTCACCATCTTCATGTTATAATCTTCAAAGTTTAAACTCCTCCATTCGCGCAGTTCTTAAAAAAGGAATGGGTTTTTTTTTTAGGTTTTAATAAAATAGATTATTTTTTTGCATTTAACAACCACTGCTGCGTGACCTATATGGCTTGTTATTGCTCAGTATTTTATTATCACAGCGTGGCGTAAACGCACATGACTCATGTTTACTTATGCACGACTTAACTCGTCATCAACAGTATAGGTACAAGAATGTTTGTATGGTGGTTAAATAAAATATGCTTCAATTTGAAGATGATTAATTACTGTGGTTTCCAAAGCGTTTATAGTCTTTACTTTTTTAATCTATTTTTCATAGTTTAGGCTTATTTTATTGTTATAATTATGTTATATTTTTTACTTGTGACGTTACAAATATGATGTGAAGCTGACTTACTTAAAAATGCATTCATAAAAAAATCCGATACTGGACGGTAGCCTTATGTGGCGCCCACACTGCGCTCATAGCTCAGCGCGTTGTTTGTCAGCGCTGAGGCTCAGCGTGGCTCGTTTTAGTCAACTAGAACTTTAAGGTAAAAAAAACATATTTACTCGTCTTATAATCATATGTAACCATGGCAAAGTATAGGTAAGAAAACAACATAGGTATTTATTATTGTTATGTTTCATATTACATGTAACACAAAAAAAATAACATAAACGACATATTATTAGTAATTAAACATAATATAATTATTCATCAGTACGTCTAGCTGTTTCATAACCAGTATCCACTTCGCGATTCGCCATGACTGTACGCGCTGACGACGTCCGCTCCGCTTGACACTAAAACGCTCACTGAACGCAGAGGCGCTCGTGCTATCGTCAGCGCCGACAGCTACGCGGGGCCGACGCGCGACGCGTACGGACGCGTAGCTATCAGCGCTGACCACCGTGCGCGCTGATAGCTACGTGTCACCAAAAACGCTTCCTAAAAGTTCACATATCTCGGCCATCAGCGCTGACGGTGCGCGTGCCGTCGGCGTGAGACTAAAATCAGCCATACCGTAATTGACCTTTTAGTTCCCTTGTGTCATAATAATTATTAGAAGTAATTATACTCGACATATTTGGGAATTGGATATAAGCATATGTTGATTAACTTGTGCAGTTATCAAGTATTATATGAAGGTAACATATGAATTGATTTATTTCTTTTGTACTAAGATCATTTCCTACAGGATAAGCCGTGCTAGCTCGTTCCCATTCGATTAATTTGGTCTTGTACATTGGCAGAGGTGCCAAGGTACAAGAACAAATTAATCTTGTGTTCAAAAGAACTAGATTCATAATCGGTTGTAGTCATTACGTGCATCGGTATAACAACGAAAGGTCGTTTAAGTGCTCCGACAAAAATGCCATTTTGAGTACTTACAAAATGGAATCAAATATGTCGTGTTATAAAATGTAAAGTATGAATGAAATGTTTAGTAGCATCGATTACAAAAAATATTAATCGGGTCATTCCCATGAGGAGTTCTTCAAATACTAAACAATTTTCATCTTTATTAATCTTAAGTAAAGATCACTGCTTAACACTAAGTTGCCTTACTTCACTTTTATTGTAACGAATTTGTTTACATGTTGACACGAGACTACCTCCTTCAACTTGTTACATTTAGTACCTTACATGCTTACTCATTACATCTAAATTTGAAAAACAAGAAGTAGATGACGCATGCCTACTCCGCACGAAACAACGTTTTTGTAATTTGCAACTCACCTCTATCCCAATATATGTTAGAGCAACGTTTCTGTCTTTGAATTACATATGCTAACAACTCACTACATGCCCTACTCTCTAATTAGGTTTTTAATTAATTTTTCGCTTTAGGCACAAATAATATACAACAAAAACTACACATCTTCATACCAGTTCCCTAATGGGCCACCCCGTTGGTAGAGAATACAGAGTATTTACAATATAAAAACATATCACATTCCTAATCATAAATAATTTTCAATGTATGCTAATACTTTTATCTAGGCCTACTGGTGTTTTTTTACGTAAAAATATATAAAATTACAGTTAGATTGGAGGACCGTTATCTTTTACGATTACATCTTCCGTAAACCGACATAAAAACAACCACATTTTTTATATTGTACATAGGTAGAAGTCAGCCGCACAATTTTATGCATGTTAAATTAATATTTAACTATGAGGTTATTGATGTGTGGTTACATTTATTAGTACTTATTACACGTTTTCTATTCTATACTCAAGAGGAATCTCGAGAGTTCCTACTACTACATTCTAAGGTATACAACTCATTAGGGTCTTAGCTTCACATCGGTAAAAAGATATAGCTGTCAATTTTATGACAGGACGTCAAATTATATTAATCACAAATCTCTCTCTTTCCTATTTCGTAGTTGGAATATCAAAAATTTATCGTGTATATTTGTTGTTCACAAGAAGATTAACTACTATATTTAACTGTCGTAATTTGTAATATAAAAGTAAGTACTCAAAAAACTTTAAGACGCTGGTGTCTTTCAGTTAAGTTACAAGTGCTAAATTATTCGTAATCAATGCCCTACATTTTGATTAGAGGTAATCTAGCTTCGTATGGGCATAAAAACCCCTGGCGTGTATTGGTATCCGGCTTGAAAGGTAGACTATGACTAATATATTGTTTTATCTAGAAAAGAGAAGTGTCGATATCTTGTGAAGTATATTTATCTTGATGACGAAGATAAGAACCATTACGCAATTGTAACTAGACATTTCTCTTTTCTAAAACAAATGCGCTGTGGAATCGAGTTTCGTGTAAAGACTAATCCATTGTTATAATTCAGCTGGTGACATAGAACAACTAAAACGATTTGCTTGTGGAGGATACTGTGATGATTCGACCATTGTGTACCTTCAACATCCCTGTGTTATACTAAGTGCTTTAGAGGTATATAACACATAAATACATTATTAAAACTTATTTGATAAGATATATTAATTCGTATTTATATTTTTTTTAGGTATTAGGGTACAAGGTTGTAGCTTCTAGTTCTACAGCCGTTAAACAAGATTATAATGAGTACATGTGGACTATGAGAAAGGAGTTTTCTGAACCAGAACCATCAATCATAGTTGAACAGGAGAACATTACTAATTTTAGTAAAGAAGCTATGCATTATCAGCAGTCAAACAAAGACAACGAAGTTTAATCATATCAATTTAAAGTTATTATTCTTGATATATTTTTTTATATAATGGAAACAAAGGGAAGTCAAAATGTTTCTGCTAGTAACTTAGCAACAATTCCTCTTGAAGAAGATGATGTGGTGTATATTGCTATTAAAGGATCTCTACATGCGAATGATTGTTCTGTATTTGGGCTAAGTGAAGATGAAGTGGTAGCACTGTCAAAAAAATTTTCAGGATCAGGAGTAGGAGTCATAAACGGAGTACAGATAAAAGCCACTGCTATAAGAGCGATCAATGCTTTATCCCAGTTGGGCTACAGAGTAGTATCAAGCAGTGGTGAAGGGGAGACCACTTGGACCTTACAACGTAGCATATAACTTTTATCAATTATTAAAAAGAACTTTATTTATTATTTACCAAGTATATTATTTTAGGAATAATGAATAGCAAAGATCACTCAAATTGTGAGTGTCATGGTAATAGGGCTAATGCCTCTGTTCACCAGACATTAACTGAAATGGATTGGGAGAGAGGCATTTGGAATGCTGGTAAGTTGTTTATAACTCCATTCTTTTTTAAATTGTATAATTGTGTGTCCTTTTTATTTTATAAAACCTGCATGGTACCAATGGTGATCTGAACTTAATAAGAATAATTTATTTTTACTAGCTTAATTATGAACTGTTTCAAATATAACTTGACTGTTCACTTATTTTTAAACATTTTGTGATCAATATTTTTAATCAATATGGTCTTAAAGACTGTTGTAATAAATTCATTAACCTTCATATGATTAAAGATGTATTTGCATATCTTTCACATTATATGCTTATTGCCTGGTAGAGACAAATAAATTAGACGATGTTTTTTATTTTATTTTAACAAATCACATTTTATTTTCTTGTGAATGAATTGTTTTCAAAATAGTCAAGGGAAGATTAACTAACACAACTTCTGTCATATACTTTCAGCCTTTTCAGGTGATAAAGACAGAATCACACATTTAATTGATAAATCGAGAAATGTTAAAGATCTAGTAAACACGCTAGATAATAGTGGATATTGTGCTTTACATTATGCTGCTGGAAGAGGACATGTTGATATATGTAACATTCTACTAAAGCATGGGGCAATTATAGATTATCAAACAAGAAATGGTAAAGCAACACCATTGCATAAAGCGGCTGCTGCTGGTAAGACACATCTTGTAATACATACACATATATAGTTTATATTATATAATTAATTATTAATTTTATATTATTCATGGAGTAAGATTATTCCAAGAATAATATTTAAGTATATATAAATATATTTAAATACTTCATTCAAGCTAACATAGAAACAGTATTTGCACTTTCAATAAGAGTCAGTCAGAAAACTGTTGTAAGTTTTATATCAAATCACTAAAAGAAATCTTTAAAAATTTCAGGTAAAATATCATCATTTAAGTTTTTATTGAAAAATGGAGCAAATATAGAATTGCAGGATGTTGATGGTAAAACAGTTCTTCATAAAGCTGTTGAGAACAAACATAATGATCTCGTCAACATACTAGTCGAGACATCACCTAAACTTTGTAAAATTAAGGATTTTAAAGGAAACATTCCTAACATTAGTGAGAATTAAAAAAACAATATTGTTTTCTAAACAGTACTGTATTTTGATTATATTTATAGAACAATATAATATAACAATCCAAATTTGGATGTCTTGATTAATGTATAGCAGAATAACCTGCGTAGCATAGTACCGACAATGGGAGTAGTAGCATAGCATGATTTGATATTTAACATGTTAAAATCAATGTTAAATGTATCTGCAATTTAATCGATCTTAAAGTATTCTTACTATTTTTAGATATATGTCTTTTGTACACAATAAATATGTGTTATTTGTATAATTTTTTTACAACTATTTACATAGTAAGTTAGAAATAATAAACATTAAAAGTAAAGATATTTATTTGTTATCATAGGAGTTAAATATTGTTTTAGTAATTTAGTGTGTTAAAAACATGAGATCAACATTTTATAGTAGGCTAACATCTGCAATGCAGGAGCACCTTTGTGTTATATTTTCTGATAAAATAAATAATATGCCGAGTGTAATAAGTAGTTTACTTATGTAAAAAAAATCAAATGTTTTATAAACGTCACATTATTATTATACACCTTTGTACTATTTTCAGTACCTACTCTAACTTTGAATAAAACTTATCAAAATACTCTGTATTATGATTTAAATACCCTTTAACTAACACTGAATATACAACTAATGTCTAGACAACCTTCGTCTTCTAACATAATAAGTCTCATTAAGCTCTTTGGTAATGGTAAACTATTTACATACGAAAATAAAGGTAAATTTCTACATAAATATCTTATTTTTATTCTACAGGTATCAAATAAAGTAAGGCCTTGCTTGCAAATATGGTGTTCTAAATTTTTAGGTGATGAGGTATTTGTGTCTATGGCAGGGACGTGATGTCCTGCTTTTAGTAGCATAGATGCCAGGTGAGGTGACCTCCTCTGGCAAGCTATTGATAAATTATCAAGGCCGCATGAACTTACATGACAGAAATTAACATCGGCACCGTGACGTATGAGCAACACAGCAGCATGATCCCTGGAAACGAAGTTTACGTTTAATGAAACCAAGCAGCAAGGACTATGCCTTAAGAGATTCCAAAATGACGTAGACATCCAGTTTCTCCTATTTTATTAGCGGTAGACAATGATTTACAAAAATAAGGTACATAATCAAAGTCTCAAAACCGTTCATGTAAAAGATGTGCTCACCTAAGGTTATGCACGCATTGATCATGCAACTTTTTTTATTGAATTGTACACTTCTTTCGAATAGAAGGACTTTGTTAAAAAGTTACTTAAAAATCATGCGCGTAAGGTTTACAAAAAAATGTGTAATTATACAAAACACATGGATGCTTAAGAATGAGAGCACAGTAGGGAATCTCGTATATTGTATTTTTGTAAACCTATACAAGCTAGAGTTACTTTTTAGTAGTTTAAGGCGGCAAAGCATTAGACGGAGCGTTGGGGTGATGAGTGCGCCTAATAAATGATCTATTCATTCATTAGGCGCACTCATTCATAACTCACACATAAAGGCAAGTTGTATACCATGTGGACACACATCAAACAATATAGTCTTATCCATATAATGCAACGGTTTATTAATCTTTCACATTAACTACACCTAACCTACTGGACGGATTGGAATAACACAAAAAGCCCGGCAAAACTAATAGTTCGCGTGAAACCGTGGCCCCAGCTTCCTAGATAACATTAAAAAGTTACTTTTGCAGTAGAAGTGCGCGGTTAAGTGCAGTATCGCCGGTGAGAGCACTCGCGTTCATATCAATCTTGTATTCCAGCAGGCACATTAACAATTCCTGAAATTTTCTGGGACAGTCAACGAATTCTACTGCTATGTGGAGGGCGCTCGCTCCCGTTATATAATTACAAGCATTTACATATGCACCTGAAACAAAAGAGAACAGTTAAACATTACACAAACACGCCTACGGATCTGTTCAGATGACGCGATCTGTACACGATTCAACTCGCGCGTTCCCAAGAAACTAGAGCTGCATGATAAGATGTCCCGTCCAGTTGCTGCTCCACGTTTGACCGTCCGCGCGTTTTCTGTTTTTTTTTTTTTTTTTATTACAGCGGCCATACTTATTGAGAAGAGCCACCTGCTCGCAGGACGAATTATAGTACACAAGTGTTTGTGCAGACACAAGTGCAATCTCTGCTCCCTTATTATCCTATTTCCATGGGACGGCAATCAGTCACGATCGATGAGAAGTCAGGCACTGGGCCGACATTTTAACATACTCTCAAAAATTGTAACACCGGTTTTTGTTTCGTTCTACCAGGGATTCAAACTCGGAACTTCACCTCTGTGACTGAACATGTTTACCGATGTATAATGATTAACAATAATCGATACAAAAGAGATGAATACCTACCGTTCTCCAAGAGTATTCGTGCCATATTGGGTTGCGACATCCTCGCAGCTAGCAGCAGGGGCGTATCTCCGTTATCGTTGCATAGATTGATACCAGCTTCCAGGGTCGCAATCATAGTTACTATTTCCTCCTTTAACAAACAATTGGCCCATTGGGGGAGGTGAAAAAGAGCGCAACGCATCGGCATAATTATGTTCATAGGCGTCGGTAGTCGATGAGAGCCTCCGGTTGCTCATTTGTATTATACTATATTATAAAAGAAACATAAGCTACTGCTGTTTATTTTCTTTTGATCCACCCCGTACTATGCCGCGCGACCAATTGTCCACTATTTAAATAAATTTGTTAAATAAATTGTTTACATAATTACATCCCTATTTTAATATGTAATTATTTCCTTCCGGCAAAATAGGTATTATCGCCTAACAATACCTTCAAATTTTAATTAATTCGAAATAAATACTAACTATGGGTCTCATTTTTTATAGTCTAGGCAATTTGCCTGCGTTTAACATTGGACATCTAAGTGGTTCAGTTTAACAAAAGCACACTACACACTTACAAACACACGCATTCAGTAATAGTGTAATGCGAAAGGTTGTAAGTATGTATGTAGGTTAGTCCTTCGCGCAAAAACTGCTGAACGGATCGGGTGAAATTTGACATATACATCATAGTATATTACAATATGGAATAACATAAAAAAATACCCTGAATAAATGAACCGTAACGGATATTTTGCAGTGAACAGCTGGTATCTTGTAACAGCTCTCGGCCTTCGTCTTTTGTGTCGATTGTTACTTCATAACAATAATGATGTGTCTGAGTTGAGCATTGAATGTGATACGTCCTACTGCTAGCAAGGAACGTTGTTAGCCTATCCTGTCTTCTCCCTTCTGTCCTGTACATAAACGTTCCTACCACTTTTATTTTTCTAATTTTGTTAGCCATATTAATGCGTTTTCTATCGCTTCGTAACACACATCTCCATAATACAAGTGTTACGAAGTGATAGAAAACACCCTACAGAAAAATTGACATTTTTTTTATAATGTATGGCAAACAAAACCTTTTGACGACTACAGATACTCATAGACATCTGCATTATTGTTATCATGCCGATGCGTTGCCTCCCTTCCTCCTCTCTTCCAATGGGCCAACATGATTATTAAAGGACAAATGTATTTTATGGACACAGCTTGCACAACAATGCAGGATATTCTGGAACAAGCTAGTGCCACGCTGAATGAAGTCTGTATTAATCTCGCTCTCGGTACAAAGTGTCATTGGAGGAGAGTAGGAAAAGATGGCAGCGACGCTCTGACTGCTAGTTTCCCCTATATACTAATAAAAAGAAGCATTGAAGTCTGGTAACATTCATAACAAGAAGTATGACTGGTGAAGTACTCCTTTTTTTCCAATAGTGAATATAAAGATATACCTGTCTTTGCATGATGGCGTCATGTAGCAGCTTATGAGAATGTGTTACCCGAGCTCCGGACGCTAGCAACACTCCTACAATATCTGTATACCTGTTCCACACTGCATCACACAGCGGCGTATAACCTAGTAGATATAATACTTATGATTAATGTGTACTTATGATTATTATATAAACTTGATGTATCGGCGTAAAATTCTTTAGGCACGCTTGAGTTGGCTAAACTGGTGAATGGCTGGCAAGAGTGCTACGAAAACGTGGCCAACGGAAGTTGAGAGGGAAGTATAGGTTAGTGAAGACAAAAGGAGTATTCGTATATCGTAGGTGTAAAAGAAAGAGGTGCTCGCACACACTTTCTTTTTCTCATAGCCAGTTACGTTTCGTATAACTAATGAAGATTTACTTCTGTTGTGTGGTTTAAAGCACGTCTTACTTTTTATATTTAATGACGATTTACATATAGCCTACGGCCATTACTACAAGAAATATATACTTATGCCACAAAGTAGGCATACTTTTTTAAAAGTCTCGCCTCGCTGTGCGACGCTGCTAAGAGCTAGAAACCGACGTGACTTGTGAGCGCGTTGTCGCGTGATGTCTATGGATCTGACGTCTTCATCTTCAGCCTTCCTAAGTTACTGCTAAACATAAAAGTACTATTAGACGGCAAGGAGTCCCTACGGCCTTCAATATAGTCTGTATTTATTTATAACTACATCAATTAAATGGTGTTTCCGTGGCTTTCACATACAATAATTACGTATATAATATAAATAACACTATGTTTTATAGCGAAGCACCACAGCTAATTTTAAAAATACATTTAGGGTCGTTTCTCACAGGTTGTACAATGTTAAAGTGTAAAATAGCCATTCGGTACTTAACTATTTACTCACAAATCTCAAATGCTTCATATTAATTACCACGCCCGAAATCCCTAATTTATTTGATATACAAGTCCCTAATTCTCTATTTTGGACCTTATTTCAATCTTTGAAACCGACCCTTATTTTAGGGATTATGGTGGTAAGGCGCAGAAGTCATAACAAAGATATTAGGGTTTTTTTGATGCGGGGAAATGCATTTACGCGCCTTCACCGGCCCTGGGTGGGGTCCAGTGGTATGTGGGACTCGCGGCACATAATAGTGCCGAATACCCGCAAAAACCACGGCAAGTGCCATCGGTGCCGCCCTTGGTGTGGTGCCCCGAACATCAATCATCAGGGCACCTCGACGGCTAGTCAGCCCCCTAAGGGACCAATTCCACGTCCACAGATGGGGTTGCCCCGCACTACAGGATAATCCCACCGACTTTGGGACAGTGCAATGGGGTGAGGTTCCCATCCTCGCCCCTTGCCACGTGCGCAAAAGCGCCACCTCCCGTAGCCCTTAGGTCCCCTCTTGTTATTAGAGGGGTACCGAGAGCGATTTCTCCTCGTGATCTTTAAGCACCCTCTTCTTATAAGAGGGGTGTAAAGATCCCCCTCGGTTCAATTGCCTTCGCCTAGGTTCACCCCAGGCTAGTAAGCCCCAACGCCACGACAAGGCTTGAACCATGGTAGGGAAATATATTAGGGTTAAACAACTAAAAGCTTATAAGTGTTTGAATCTCACCGTGAACTTCCTCTCCGTTAACGTTTGCGCCGGCGGAAATGAGGTACCTGACTACATCGAAGTGTCCCCTGCCGGCGGCTAGGTATAAAGCTGTGCGTTCATTTGTGTCACGCGCCTCCAAATTAGCTCCTTTATTTACTAGAATTATAACCTGAAAACAATATAATACAATATTCAGACTCTGGTCCCCAAATTGGTAAGAAACCTTTTAAAGTTGGCTTAAAGTTAATCGATCGAAAAAATCGAGTATGGGCTCTAGTTTTTATTTTCGCACATTAATTTAACCGACACAAAAAAGTAGGTAATATGAGTAGTTTAAAATATGAATCAGATATTTTCTTCATGAAATAGGTAATGTTTAAACAGATAAATATATAGGCAATCCCATGACTTTTGACATTATATAATATGACAAGTAAAATTTAGGAAGAGACTGCCTCTTCCTAATGTTTATATAATGCAGCATGGAACCAGGCCCTATTACTAGTATGCCCCCTATCTTATAAGAAATGGCCTTCCGAATATTCAGCACCCATTATTCGGTACAAACTTCACTTATCTACTGCATTCGTATTCGTGTCCATACACCATGTAACAACTCAGTAATGTATACACAAGACGTTGGGGTAAAACATCGAGGTTATGTCAACAGGGTTAAGAATATTGAGATAAAAATATTTACTTACTATATCCAGAAAGCCTCTGGATGTTGCAAAATGTAACGGAGTCATTTTCTCATGAGTCTTGTAATTCACGTTACTCCCGGCATCTAGCAGGAGTTTTACAATTTCACAATGGTTTCTCATTACTGCAATATGCAATGATGTCAAGCCGTCACCAGCTGCAATGTCTACTTTGCACCCTGTAGGTACAGAACAAACAAAATTTTGAGAGACAGTAGAAAGAGGCAGTACTATGCTGCATTGCAGCGGAATTGGGCCGACCGTGGAGGTACCTCTCGCTCACCTGATACCACCTTACTGTGACATCTACGTTTTTTTATAGTATAAGGGGGCAAACGGGAAATCGGAGCCTTTTAATGGCTACCGACACACATGGTCATTCGCATGATTATTACGCAGATGCGTTGCCCTCCTATCATCCCCTATGGACCACCGGCTACTCACAAGCAGCACGCAGGTATGAAGTGAGCGAGAGGTACTAACCCCGTCGTGTAAGCACCATTTCGTTGCATAGGAGGATGTAGAGTCATGCACCATGCATGGTACTACCTCCTCCTATATAGCATGGCACTACCTCTTCCTAAACTACCCACACTGACTATTCGTCTGTGACTGCGAGTAGCCAGTGGCCCAGTGGGGCGTGGGGAGGTGGAAAAGAGGGCCACGCGTCGGCATCGTAATTATCCGATAAAAGGCTCCGATCGCTCGTTTGTCCTCCTATACTAAAAGAAAAGACATATGTACAGAAGTATATTAGAGTAAGAAGTGTGGCATGCTGTATTGTAGGTGAATTGGACCAGTACGACCGGGTGATAATTTCTTCTCACATGACACCGCCGCACATAGCTATACTGTCTTGTTTCGTGTGGATTGAGTGGCCGATGGCCCATTGGAGAGGAGGAGGAAAGACGAGCAACACATTCGGATGACAACAATAACGCGGACGTCTATAGGCGTCGGTAGTCATGAAAAGTCTCCCATTACTCGTTTCGTTTTCCTTATGATTTGTCGTTATTATACAAAAAGAAGCACACAAAATTGTAAAGATATATGATTTTAGTATATAGCAGATAGTAGTAGATACATGTATTTATGGTGGTGTTTTATGAAATAAAATGTTGCACTCAACAAGTGTTGACAAAAGATTGCAGTGACGCAAGATTCATTACATAACGAATAAAGCATACGTGTGAGAGACAGTGGAGTTGTAAATGTACAAGCACATACATGCAAACCTGCAACTCCACACCAGTTTTATGAGAGAACTGCTTTCCCTTTACTGGTATAATTATAAGGGTATAAACAAGTAGTTTGTCTCTTAATGATAACAGCAACACATCATTACGCCAGTTTCCAAGTGGGGTAAAGAGAATGGAGCGCCACGCGTCACAATCCTCGTATTCACATGAGTAGCTGGCACTCTGTACACCTTCGCTTCCCTGACTGATGATTCTTTCTACATTTACATCTCGTCAACAATGTGCCGCCGTTACAAGCCGCATGCAATGTGGCAGCATTGCAGTTTGCAGAATGGTGCGAGCGAAAAAAACTTAAGCTATTAAAAAAAAAAGTTCACCTACCGGGACCATGCCGTGTCTTACAAATCTCACAATACTTTTATTATACAGGAAAGGGCTCCAAACGAGCAACATGCGCCTATTCACGACTGCCGACGCCCATGAACATTCACGTAATTACGATGCCGGTGCGATTGAAAGTGACGAGTCACCTGAATCTAGTAGTATTTTCACAATTCCTGTATGACCCTGTTCAGCAGCATAATGTAAGGCTGTCCTCATAAAGGCATCCTGTTGATCCAACCCATTTGTCACAATTGAGGCCGATGCAATAGCAGCTCCAGTGCTTTCTAATATAGAGGCATACCACCTGGAAATTTATATGCATACTCTATTTAATTTCCTAAAATTTAACCTGTGACATATCGATATTGATAGGTAAAATTCAATCTTTAATACTAAAAGTATTTCTTTTTCGTGAGATAATTTAAAACGGAATAAAAAAAAAAGAAAAGATGAGCTCCATAGCTTTTCTTTTTTTTGCATAAAATTTATTGAGTTTGGTTTTGTCTTGGTTTTTATAAAGAGGTCTGTATTAGAGAAAATAGATTAATAAAACTTTAAAAATTAACTTCTTAAGTATTGTTGAATCATTATCAACCCTATCGCCTCTTTCAATGAACGCCAAGACGATCGATTTGCAACTCCCATCCACCCCGGACCGGCTACTGCCCGGAGACCTTCTTCCCACCTGGTGAACGTTCCACAAACACTTCGTTCTTTCAAACGCAGCCTTCACTCCAGATCATTACTGGCCCATCTGCTATCTGTTTCTGAGCCTGTGACCAGCCCATTGCCACTTCTGCGAGCTTATTCTTCGCATGATATTGGATACTTTAGATGTCTGCCTTATGACTTCGTTACAAAATCTATCGGACAGAGAGACACCCAATATAGCACGTTCAATAGCCCGTAGAGCTACCACAATCTTGGCGGATCAGTCCTAAATTAAGAGTCCAGGTTTCGGCTCCGTAGGTCATCACGGGTTGCAGACTTTCGCCTTTGGTTGAAGACTTTCGCCTTCAAGCTGTGCTGTATAGGCGACGTGAGAATGTGACGTAGCTTCCGGTATACTGCCCAACCCAATTAAATCCTTCTTTCGGCTTCCTTCTCAAAGTTATATCTATCTAATTGCAATAGTTGCCCGAGGCAGACGTATTCGTCTACGACCTCGAGAATAGCACCATCGACACTGACCGGCCTTGGGAGAACGTGTTCGTCGAACACGACCTTTATCTTGTCCAAGTTCATAATAAGGTCAATACGTCGGGAGGATTCATTTAGGATGTGCAACACTTCCAGCAAACTCTCCAACGATGCGGCCAACACAACGATATCGTCGACGGAACGTTGTTGTGAGACGTACTCGCCGTTAATATTTATGCTGCATTCGGCCTAGTTTAAAATCTTAAAAACGTCCTCCAAAGCATTAGTGAACAGTTTCGGGGAAATGGCCTTGTTTAACCTCCCGGAATCAGAACGGACATAAAAGTCGTATATAATCTCTCAATACTTTGACGTATCGCCAATGGACACGACATCGCTGTAAAGCTTCCAGAACAGCCCACGTTTCGACAGAGACAAAAGCTTTTTCATAGTCCACAAAGGCAAGGCACAGCGGCCCATTGAACTCATGTGTCTTTTGTACAACTTGCCTTACGGTGAAAATGTGATCCATGGTGCTAAATTCTCTGCGAAACCCAGCTTGTCCGGTGGCTGGAATTCGTCAAGCTTTGTGGTGAGACGATTCGTCAAAACTCTTGAGAACAACTTGTAAATATGACCAAGAAGTGAAATTGGTCTATAATTTTGAAGAAATGATTTGTCACCCTTTTTAAAAAACAAAACAGCGTCACTTCCAAGCGTTGGGAGGTACGTTCCGCTAAAGTACAAAAATAAAAATATTTTTTGGCTCTTGTAATACAGGTTCGCCTCCTTCTCAATTGTAATTCCGCCCTTTCCAAAGCCTTTCCCCCTTTAGGCTGCGTAAGAGCAAAACTAATCTCACTCAAGCTGACGTTCGGCAGATCGCCGGACAAGTGTCGTGTTAGGCTTGCAATAGATCGTTGTTTAGAATATCGTGTTGAGCAGCGTGCGACGTATACGACTTGCTAGAGAAAGCTTCGATATCAGGTAAGATCCTAGGCATAAAAGAAACGGCAACCCCAGAATCAGTCTTGACCTTTGTCAGATGACTTCTACCAAGCTTCTCCACAAAAACTTTCGACCCTCTATTCTGCTCAATCGCTTCGGCAATCCGTTGCATATTTAAGCTGCGACAGTCTCGGCGCATTAGTTTGCGGACTCGTTTTGAAAGCTGCTTAATATCGGCAGAGGTAATGTCTTTGTGTGCACTGCGTTCCCTCATAAGTCCAAACGTCTCATCCGAGAGTTTAGCTTTCCTGCTCGTATACTTATTCGAACAATATCCTTCACCCACGTCCCGCATGCAACCAATCATGCTACTCACGACCTCGTCAACTGCCATTGTAGGTTCCGACATATATAGGGCGCAGTACAGGTTTTTTAATTCCAGTTGGAATTTTTCGGAACCTACCATGGTTCGTCGGAAGTTAGGTCGGAGCATTAACTGTACTAATCGGACACGCTCGCTTCGAAAGCCCATATTCAGAGAGCCTCCAACCAAACGGTGATCACTCCTGGTTTTAAACCTGTTGATCATAGAAACATCCCTAAATATATGCTTTCGGTCCGTGAAAACAAAGTCAATCTCGTTGCTAGTCACAGTATAGGGGCTCCGCCATGTCCACTTCTTATGGGGCTTCTCCTTAGAATAAGAGTTCATTAAGAAGAGGCCATCTTCCTCGAGGTAGTTTACCAGCATCTGCGATTTTGACTTCCGACTCCATATGGTCCCAGGCTCCACTAGGTACCATTTCGTACCCCAACTTCCGCATTAAAGTGCCCCATAACAACATAGAAGTGGGTCTGACAGGCGTTATGCAAGGCTTTTGAGACATCCTCACAAGTTGCCTCTAATTCGTCATCGGAGTGAGTTGGTGCGTATACTTGTATCACTTTGAGCCTTATATATATCTTATATATAAGCCATAGTATCTCTTAGTGAGTTTAAGTATGAGGTACGCCATCCTATCAGACACACTTGAGATTTCGACGATGTTGCCTACGAGGGACTTATTCAAGAGGAATCCCGCGCGGCCTTGTGATAGTGTCACCTTCCCTGAAGTAGAATACGTGCTCTAATGGCCCGATGGTGTACTCACCCTTGTCTTCGGACTTCGCATAATCTCAGAACGTGCCATCGGATTTTTCCTAGTTCCACCTCCAGCTCAACCAAGTGGTTATCTAGTCTAAGCGTTCGTCCGTTATACGTAGCCAGGTCAAATCGGTGAAAGTGATCCGTAGTCCAGAGATTTTTAGCACCACTTGTTCCACCATTAGCCTTGGCCGCTACCATGGCCAGGACTAATGGAACTACAAGAAATTTTGCTGTCACTATGAAGCAGAGGGACACCAAAGAACCAGCTTCTCTGTAGCCTTTTATATATTAAGAGGCTGGTGCCCTTTGACAACTTTTACATCACCATGAGCTTGGATTGAGGGTTATTCTTAAGCCTTGTGTGGGGGCACACAGCCAAAGGCAGATTACAAAGTAAAAATAATTAACTAAACATACTTTGTTCTTGCACTTAAAGGAACAATGACAATGAAATGGGATATCTGTATTTGACAAAATTCTGAAAGTGTTTATGGGGTTGATAGTATGGCTATAAATAAACCAGTTTCGCAACAGGGTATACATATCACTAATTATGAAAGTGCTTTAACAGTAGGCATTCAAGAAAATTCCATGATTACATACTTGTACATTGAAGACCATGTTTCATCTTCTTTAGTAATAGGAGCAATATTTCCGATTTCTTCATCCCATTCAAGATCTGCCAATGGAGTTGAAGGTAAAGACAAAGGACTGCTTGGAGATTTCAAGCTTGTTAATTTACTTTCATCGCTACTTGATCCTTCACTATGTATTACTACATAGTAACCCTGGTTTTTATCTTGTAATATGGAATCATTTTCAACCTGATAAGTTTTTAAACTTATATCATTTAAACTTTTATATTTGTGCCGTAGCTTCCTTTTTTGAGACTTTGAATTTCTTTTCTTTGATGAACTTTGTGAACACTTGGTATCAAGTAGGAGTTTAACTATACTGAGGTTTCCAGTATTTACTGCTTCCCCCAAACAAGTTTTTCCATAACTAGTTATTTTATTAGGATTTGCACCTGCGAATAACATGCATATAAATATGTTACATAAAAATTCAGGTAGTATTTTATAATAATACCTTGTATTCGCACCTCGAGACATTAAAACAGTGACTGATTCTTGGTCTTCAATCTTGATAGAAGAATAGAGACACTCTTCGATTGATTTCTCCATTTTAAACTTAATTTTAATTAGTTCATACAGCAGTTTAAATCGTAATATTTTATTTATGAACAGTAGCTTTCTCTAGCCATTTCTGTAATAGTAATATTTTTTCATAATATTGGGCACTTGTAAAACAAAATTTAAATGCAAAGAAAAACAGACATATGTACAAGTTTTAAAATTTATTAAATAAATATGATTTGGAAGTTTTCTTTAGATAATATCATTTTAAGAATCAAGCGGTATAACATTAAACCATCTTTCTTGATAATTTTATTTTGTAAATTTTGACATTTCCTTCAATCAACAAAATTGTTTTTTTTTTTTTCTCTTTTTTAAACTTGTTGGACTAACCAGCAGCTAAAGACCTAGCCCTATGATGCGTTGAGCTTTCCATAAACATTTTATTTTAGCAATAAAAATATATTACACATGTAGGTATTTGTGGAAATATTATTATTCCAATAATAAAATTGAACATTTCTTTTACCACATATCCCTTGAAACATACATTCAAATACATAATCCGTGTGGTTTATAAAGACCAAACACTAATTTACAATATTTTTTTTAGTAAAACTTCTTTTGTACCAGTAAACTAATACAAAAATTAAGAAGAAAACAGAAGATGATAGGGAATGTGTACTAATGTGATTATTAAGGGAATCACGTTATGTATTTCAATCGTGTATCTAAAGCACACTCTGATTTTTTGGATAAATTCAAATAAAATTATAAACATTAAGGTGTCTACATTAAGGTTCCCATTCTAAAATCTTGCGCCGTATCATAGATAGAGGCCTACTGCAAAGCTTACTCTCCAAGCATTGAGAATAACTACTCTCAACTAAGCTTATACAAGCATGTCACGTCGATATTTTGTTTTTGTTTGTACCTTATAGAGAAAACGAGTAGTTTCTAAAGCCTTTATTGATTACCGACTCCCAATAACGCCAACCAGAACTTATAAGTATAAATACGTTGCTCGTCTTCGACTAAGCAGAATCTCATATACCGCAAAACAATTGGCAGCATAGCTTTTGCCACGTTTACGGAGGTCGTATGTTAGTGGGAGGTATACTTACATACGACCTCCCACGAGCCAGCATGATTCAGCAGCAATCAGTGATGTATCAATAGCACCAATAGTTTATAAATTATCATTTTTTATAATAATATAACTTAGTTTAACTTTTTTTGTGGTGTTTGTAATTTTTGTATGTATATTTTCTAGTGCTGCCTAGTGTCGCAATCTCAAAAAAAATGGAAACCTAAAACATTTCAATCTACACTATTTTTTAAAGCAACAACCTAATTGTACTAGCAATACAGTGACAAAATGTCAAATTGTATTTATTTTTGGAAGACCGTGAGAGAAGCGGATATAATTATACGTTTGTACGCAAAAAAATCTTTGTTTCCTATTAATATTTTAACAATTTCAGTGTTTTCGTAATGTGACTCTTTTCTTAATATTTCCATAACTAGACAGTTCTTGCCGTATAACCTTTTTGGTGGTTCTTCAAACAAATGTTTCCGTAAATCTATTTCCTTTGACCTTTTTTTAGTTCTCTATCTTACTCTTCCTATCGCGAAAGGTGCATACCGATCATTATAAATGATAAAGTGTATTACTCATCATATTAGACTTTTGTGGTTGTCAAATATGTTTAGGATACATTTATTGAAATGATTAAGATTTTAACATAACAAAATATTTTCAGAAAACATGGTACTATACATTTATTAAAATGACAACAGAAAATTGCTTAGTTAAAGCAATATATTCATTCAAGGGTAAAAACAATGATGAACTATGTTTCAAAAAAGGTGACATTATCACTGTCACCCAGAGAGAAGAGGGTGGATGGTGGGAGGGAACTCTAGGTGAAACAACAGGATGGTTTCCTAGTAATTATGTCACTGAATATAAAGGTAATTCCAAACCTATACTAGTATTATCTATCTATTCTGTTATGAAGCTGAGGAGTTCTTGTTTGACCATACTAATCTAAGAAATTCCTAGTCCGAATAGGAAAATTCTTTAAGCATTATATAGCCCATCTATCGAGGCAGGTTATAGACTACATTCCATTGTGTTATGATGAGAACGCAGGTGAAACCGCAAGGCACTACTAGTCCTGTAAGAAAAATAGATAATGTACATTAAAAGATCATTGTGCTGGTGTCTAATTAATACACTATCTTCTTGATAGATCAATCCGGTTCCTTAACAACATCACCAATAAGAGCTGTATCAGAAATACAAGCCTTTCGGAATGTTGTTCTTAAAGACATTATTGATTCTGAAAAGGCCCATGTAGCTGAAATGCAAGGGCTGGTAAGCAACTTTCTACAACCTTTAGAAAAGAGTGAAATGTAAGTACATAATTCAGTCATTCTGTTTTGTATTATAAGAGACATATTGTAGTAGCACATATTACCCACTAGCACATATAATTATCTTCGAATAAGCAGTACAGCACATGTCCACCAGAAGATACACATATTAATATATATATATAAATGTTTGTGAAAATTTGACAATTATTTACTATTGCCCAGAGTTTTTTTTTTAACCCAGGAAATGGTTAAAATCATTGTCACCATCATCATCATCATCAGCCCTTTTCGGTCCACTACTGGATTCTCTCAATGAATGCTAAGACAACCAATCTCCTGCTACTCACATCCAACCCGGACCTGCCACTGCATGGAGATTGTCTTCCCAGATTGTAAACAGGCGACCAACACTTCATTTTCCTAAACGCAGCCTCCACTCCAGAACCATACTGGCACATTTGCCATCCAAAGTGATAATAACATTTTTCAAATTATCCCAGTAATACTTTTTAAGAGTGCCATAGAACATTACATTCACTATTTTTAAGGCTTACCAAGGATGAGTATAAACAATTGACAGGAAATATTATTGAAGTATTACAAATCCATGAACAATTTCTGGCTCTGCTTGAAGAATGTGCTACTAAGACTGGATCAGATCAACGAGTAGGTGGTCTCTTTCTACAGTGGGCTCCAAAAATCAAAACTGTTCACCAAATATACTGTGCTGGACATCCAAAGGCAGTTTGTATCTTAGATAAATACAAGTAAGTGTAAATTAATACATGTTTTTTGTGATATGTACTCTTTTGGGTTTTATTGTGATGGTGTGATCAGCTGCAAAGCGTTAGGTGGATAGTATGTGAAAAGAAAGGAAGAAATGGCAGATGAAAGGATAAACCAAACAGATATACAATGTGAATGTGGAATTATGTAGGTACCGGGGAAGACCAAGAGTCACATAATATCATGATCAGATAGATTAGAAACTGTCTAAAGGTATGGTGCACTTGGTTACTGTGCCCACCCCATTATTAAGGCTGATTTTAGTCTCACGCCGACGGCACGCGCACCGTCAGCGCTGATGGCCGAGATATATGAACTTTTATGAAGCATTTTTTGGTGACGCGTAGCTATCAGCGCTGACGGTGCACGTGCCGTCGGCGTGAGACTAAAATCAGCCTGAACTAGTATGAAAGTATATGTGTGTTTTTGTGTGTAATATTCAAATATATTTAGAACTTGAATAAAGTAACATATAACTTTTTTCTGGTTTCTATCAATATATAATTGTGACTTTATTATAGGGAAAGTTTAAATACATGGATGGAAAATGCTGGTGCTGTTTGCCCTGGAGTATTAGTATTAACTGCAGGGTTGTCCAAACCATTCAGACGTCTCGGAAAATATCCTGCAATGCTTCAAGAGCTGGCAAGGCATGTCCATGAAGCACATCCTGACCGTGGTGATACACATCGGGCATCTATTGTATATAAAGATATTGCGGTGAGTGTATTGATACTAAGGAATTTCCGCACATACATAATTAAAGGCACTATTTCTTGCTGGTTTTGGAACATAAATCTCCTACATCCCAGGTAGGAGATTCATGTTCACACTTGCCGTAGAGCCTACAAGCAATAACCATGTCAGTAATTATTACATTTTAAGCTTGAGATATTTGTAATAATTGCTCAGAGTTAGCTTTACACCAACTAATGAATTTTACTGATTGATAACTTGCATGTGGAGTGTACCCACTCACCCTCAAAAGACAAATGAAAGTGTGTATCGAGAACAAAATAATCTCAGGGGATAAGCCTAATTGTAACAGTTATAATTGAAAAATCAATCCCTTCACACTGTGATCCAGATCTTAAAACCATTTAGTTAATTTATAAAGTATATTTTTTACTCATTTTACCATGTCTCAGATGCTTTCAAACAACTACTTTCCATGTTATGTATTGCCATAATGTGCATAATTTTTTTTTGCAATGTCTGTGTGGTAGCACGCACTGTGTAATTCCACAGTGATATCAATTTTCCTAAAGAGTAGTTAAAGCAATGATATAAAAAAATACCATCCCTAAAAAGTAATTGTATTCAAAATTTTACAGAGTGGTTGCGCAGCATTAAGACGGCAAAAAGAACTTGAACTTCAAGTGGTGACGGGGGAAGTACGTGGCTGGCCTGGTGGTGAACTAACGTCTCTTGGTGATGTACTTCATATGGGCAGTGTTGCTGTTGGGCCCTCTCACCAAGACCGGTACCTTGTTCTTTTTCCTTCTGCATTACTTTTACTCTCAGTCAGCAAAAGGGTATCAGCGTTTGTTTATGAGGTGAATATACTATTAAATTTAAGTATAGATAGCATATATCAAGCTATTACTTGTATGTCAAGTTTATTTAAATTTTTAGGGTTGTCTTCCATTAACCGGTATTACAGTTTGTAAGTTAGAAGATAGTGAAGCTAGGAAGAATGCATTTGAAATTAGCGGTCCAATGATTGATACAATTGTTGCTGTATGCCAAACAAAAGCTGAAGCAGATAATTGGGTTAGCTTACTGCAAAAACACTCAAACAATAGCAGCCCAACACATGAGCCTGGACAGCCACAATCTCTACCACATGTAAGTAAAATATGCACTAGTCCCGCCGCTTCACGCGCATATTTAAGGGTGTAGAAACTTCATATAAAAGTGTTTCCCCCCTTTCGTTCCCATCGTATCCACCCACCTCTGGAGTAGAGTTTCCTAAAATCCTCTCTTAGTGCTCCAAGGATTATATTCTATATCCAGTCAATCAGACACTCTGTAACAGAAGAGTTTCATATATTATATATAGACTAAAAATAACTACAGTCAGTAAACAGCATAATTTTAGTGTGTTTATTTTTTACTTAGCTGACGCGATCTCCTTCTGAGGGAGCATTGAATAGTATCAACTCTAGCCGACGCAGCCTCTATCACCAGACGATGCCACCGTCTTATTATCCTTCTGCGTCACCATATTATTCATTAACGAAGTATTTTGCAAAATTAGTAAAGAAGAAAGTAATAACGAGACAGATGCTACGCAAACTACTGCACGAAAGAACGTGGGCTAAAGCATTTGAGTTAAGTGGGATGCCAGTAATGCGCCGGCACATGAATCATATAAAACTTAAAATCGAAAATGATGGTACTATTACAACCGAAGAATATACAGACAGCGAAGATAGTGATAGAGAGACGGATACCACAGAAACATATACAAACTCAAGTAGTACAGATATTCAGGACCACAGCTCGTCGAGAATGTTACGACAAGATGCAGTCGAAAGTATTGGACCTAGGACTCTCTCGTCTTCCTGCAGCAGTTGGGGCAGTCACTTTGGAACAGTTACAAACTTCGACCATGTAACTAATTTGCAGTATGATGAAAATCAATTTAAAGTCAGAGGAGATTGCACAAAAAAATTATTTGTGGCTATTCCGTCTAATCTAAATAGTGTAGGAAATCTTAGTTCTTCACATGTAAAAAATTTAGGCCATGTTGCCAATCAACATTCCGATAGTGCTGAAAATTCTAGTTTTGATGTAAAAAATTATATGACCTGCGAAGATTTAGTGAATATCGACCAAAACACACAGTTAAATACTCTTGGGATTGAAACAGATTATGTGCCAACAAGACGTAGTTTCCCCAATTATAGTGTAAGAAATGAATTACTTCCGAAACAGTGGAAATCTGCCGAGGAAAGATGTTCTTATGAAGAAGATGAAGACAATACAAATGTGGCAAACTTATTACAAGTTTTAGATCCACCATCACCTAAACCATATTCAGACTATACCACAGATCCAATATTAATCGATCCACCGCCGATGTTTCGTAATGAAGATGATGATTTGAAAATAATCAATGTTAATCTGAACGCTAATATTCCTTTCCGAAAGCATTCTCTGAATTCTGACAAAAGGCTTCGTAGATCAGTGTCACGATCGATGATGGAAACAGAGGTTAAAAACAATGACGCTCACCTGGAACGAATGAGTTCTCAATCCGATCCACAGAAGCATCGAAAGAAATGTGAATGTTGTAATCGGTCACTCTGTCCGAGTCCTAGATCATCGGATTCTGGAGTTGCAGGGAGCTGCAATTTAGCGTCGCCTGATTTAAATTTACATGACTATTCTGCTGGAAATACTGGAAACGATTCGGACGGGCAAGATAAAGCAAGCAATAAATATAAAGATTCACTAAACAATTTAACCAGTGACATTTTTGAACGTCGAAAACTTACACTGTCTGAAATCGAGGCAGCGGCCTTTGAAGATCAGTGCAGGTGTACATCACCTTTTGGATCCACAGCTCGGACATCATGCGTGACAAGTGCCACTTCTGAGACGAGCTACGATGTAAAAGATTCATGTCACGCCAATGTGACGTCTACATTTACTAGTCATCCTCTCGTGTCTTCGCCAGAAATAAAGCGCACCTCAATCCGTCGAAACATCGAACGTTACGTTCCTGAAATAAAAATAAAACCGAAAGTTCCGCCACGTGTCGTGCGAAAACCTAGCACACATTTGGAAATGCCTAAGAATGTTCGACAACCTGCTCCTTGCCAGTGGAGCACGCTGAACATCACTGAGCGCACAAAGCCGAGCTTGCATTACCACATGCGTATATACAGGAAAGAGTCCGATGAAAATCAATGTCAGAGACCATCACGACGGGACGTTACAAGAAATTGCAACGTGACAAAAGATGCAAGTACCTACAAACCGGAGAGGACTTCGTCGATCGTCCCGAAGTCACGATCGCGAAGCGCAGATCTGTCGAAGCACTTAGCAGCGCAGACTGGGTTCGTGGTGTATCGGTCTGATTTGTATGCCCACTGGTGGATGAAAGCCAAATTACCCATTACCGTGGTCACCGACTCAGGCAAGGATCATTTTTTTGTAAAGAGAAACTGTTTGTGTTTCTATGGTTTGAAGATAATATTGCCTTGAATTTTTGTTACCATTAGATTAATACTGTCATTAGAGTTGCCCCAATACCACAGTGCTTTACTCAATCATCCTTGCCTGTGTTTATTCATATTACTAACCAAATATAATCACCGCAAGTAGATCATATACTAACTCGATATTTACGAGAAATGCATGGAGAAGCTTCAATTGTAGGCTTTGTTCAAAATTGCGTATAAACATTGATAAGTGTTTGATAAGAAAAAAGAAATGTAGTCAAATTTGTCGTTAATGCGGATTACGTATAAGCCGAACCGAACATCGCACAAAATATATAAAGGATATAAGTGAAACTTGTACCTGTTTGTGTAGCTGTAAATATGTAGGGAATAAATCGACGGGTCTAAACGGATTTCGTGATTTCAGATGACCATGAGCGACAGTAGTAATGAGCTTTCGTCGGCTCTCACTAATCACAAAAGATCGCATTCATTCAACAATCATCAGAGCTACTCACAACAATCGCAACAAACTCAAAAAAGCAAACAGAAGAGTCAACCAGCTCGGTGGCTCCTAAATTCCTGCGACTCGCTTGATCAAACGCCGACCAAAACGAAGAAAATGCCCATTGGAAAAAAGTTCTCCTCCGTTGATTTTATCGATATAGCCGAAACAAGTTATAGTAGTAAAGGTATATTTTGTTGTTTTTACAATTGCTTATATTTTACTTTACAGATTTTAACGCAAGGCAGCTAAGCTAACATGGCGTGACTTGGGAAGTATTTTTTGGTGACATACTTGATGGTTAAACGGCGGCGGCAACCATTGATTTACAGAAATACATGACCGCCCCCCACCCCCCGCCTAATTTCCCGCAGAAGGGAAGGATCCCCTGGCCCTCTCCTCTAACGAGGGGGGCAGCTCACGCGCGGCAGTTAAAGTTGACCGTGCATTATCATGGGGGCCGGAAGAGCTGAGCGGTCGTCATGTTTAGCCTAACCGTTACGGCGGTTTGATTTGAGTCTTATTCTAGCTAGTTACATGGAAAAGATGATATCCTTTTTGATGAAACTAGCGTCAGTGCTATGAAGCGTCATAACACCAAGTGATCTCTTAAATTATAATATGCCGGATATGCGTAGATACTAAAAATTTACAAAATGACTTCATATCAGAAAGGAGGAAGCCAATAACATTCATTTGAACTTGGCAGCATTTAATAAGCTGACTCATTCTCGCGTCTATATCATATGTTATAGTATTACACCTAAGCGTATTCAACGCGATGACTTGCAGGACCGTAACGCGTTCACGGAGTATGGGACTAGTTCGAAACTTTGCCGTAGCCTAACGTGATATGCTAAGTTGGCTGTTTTTTCGTCACATTAATAACGAGAACCAAAGTCGCGGATGTTAGGCGAAAGTACAACGCCGAAGATGCATTGGGCTGTATGGACTGTATACTGGGAAGAACAGAGGTCGGAGATGCTAAAATGTTTGTTGACTGGAAGTCGGACTCCCAGGGATTTTCTTTGTATAAGAGGGCAAGTGAGAAATTGGAGCCCTTTGACAACTAGCGACGCTTATAGACATCCGCATTATTGTTGTTATGCAGTTGCGTTGCTCTATTTCCCTCCTCTCTAAGGGTCCAACTGGCTACTGACAATTCGCACGAAATGTGTCAACTTAGTTGTGAGCTTACGGCGATTACATGCGAGCGAGAGGTACACCCTCGGTGGTGTCGGCCTAATTCAACTGCAATACAGCAAGTCACTACCTCTTTCTGAAAAGCTTGTAGTCTATCTAGCTACTCGTATATAAGACAGCACGTACTATGTTCTAAATATTTTAGGGTGGAGTATTACGTGTCTGCGTCCAGCGCCTCCCTTGCGACCACAGTCCTTCACCGTGGGCTCGGACGAGAACATCGGCCCTACACATCCATACGCGCCTCATCAGAGAAAGTCCAATTCGTACGAGGAAGACGCGCTAATACTCAAAGTTATTGAAGCGTACTGTACTTCGGCCAGGTGCAGAAATGCCGTCAGTTCTGGTAAGTATTATTATTTCAATATTCTCAACCGGATTATAAGTTTATAATGGTAGGCACACTTAGCCTTTAAACACGGCAAAATACGCCATATTGTATTGACATCAACAATACTTTCACAAATTCTTTGCAGTTTCTATAAAGTTAAGACAATTCTGTTAAATGTTATTCGTCTGCCTTGTGCCGTTGCTACTGTGTCCATTATGTCGTGTTTGTGGAATTACATTCTGTTATAGATATTATTCAAAAACCCAACTAATGTTGACGTGATTCGAAACGAAGAATTCTCTAAGTGATATAAATATATAAGCGTGCCTGTTAGTTTGCTTATGGGATATGTGACGTGTTATTATCATAGAGATAAAATAGATAGAGTAGGGAAGCCGTACGCAGGCCTAGGAGTGCGAGTATCCGTCTTAGTTAAAAGAGAAGGAAGATGAGATATACATTAACATCTATGTCTACCTAATCTCGCATACGCATTGCTCAGAGAAGAATGAATGAAAAAAGAGAGACAGATAGTAAGCCACATTTGCTTTCTCTTTTAATTTTTATGGACGGGCAGGATTTCCTTCTCTATCTATATTACCTCTATGGATAGTACACTGTACTGTAGTACATTTAGTAGAGCTTCATAACATGGTAAAAGGTTAATACTAACACTTTAATTATCATGCAGTACCCAATATTCCACTGGAGATTTTCGAGTCAACAAGGAGGAGACATGCGAAATCAAGAAACCGTATTATCAGTTGGTTGTTAGAATAAAGACACAAAGGGTCTCGTCTTGATGGTGGGATATTCCGTGTAGTGTAACCGCGTTTCTTACAACTTAAAACTACTTGTGATTCAGAAGTTGAGTTAACTTTAAGCTGTTATTGCGTAGTTTTGATGAATTACTTGTTGTTGGAAAGATTTTTCTGGAATGTCTTGTCCCGCTTATAGGAGAATAGGTACAGAAGATACTAGTTGGATTATACAGTCAAATAAAAAGTGAGCACCAGTACAATAATAATTAGTGTGCCATACATATAGATGTGTGCACGCGGCGATCTTAGCCACGAGCTTCTTTATAAGCCTAAGTGCCGTGGCCATTACAACTACCGCGCGCGAGCTGCTCCCGTCACCAGGGTCGCGGGAGGAGGTACCTGTGTGTCCATGATAACAATATTTAAATTAGCTATTACAAATACTCATATCGGGATGCATCTCTCCATATTCGCCAGAGAGAGAGAGGGGGGGGGGGATTCCTCTTTCGACCCCAAACCGAGCCATTGCCCGACGAGCGCTCGTAGCTTTCCGACGAAGTTGAATTGGGCTTCCGTTCTTTTACATAAGTTCAGGTCCGGAAAAAAATTGTCCTTAGCTCTACCTACACGTTCCTAGTGTAGTCGTGCAAAGAGTTGTGCGTACTTTTATTGCAAAGAATATTCCAATTTGCTTGAATTGAAATAAATTTTTTTGCTCCAATGCGAAACAATTGATAAATTTGATACATTTTAGTTGTCTCTGACTTTTAAATATTTAATGAGAGGTTTTCTCCTGTCATGTTTTTATTTTATGTCTAATGTTACTAACATTAGACAATTTATTACTTATTACTCACATTTTTCGTTAAATCACTTTAATGGTTTCGTCATTATAGCCATATTGATTTGATATAATTCACTTATTCCAAATTATTTTTAATATTTAATTTCAATTCATATTATTTTTATTTTTAGTATTACTTAAATGGGATTTGACGAACATACATCGCTCGCACGAGCTCGTCCTATCATTTAATAACATTGTTTCACCTGTTATCTGTTTCCACTAGGCACAATTCACATTTGGTTGTGTTATCTCAGGGACAGTAAACAAACAAATACAGAATAAAACTGACTGTGTTCCACAATAAGAATCATTTTATCAAATTATACAATACATTCTCTCATAGCCGTTTTTATGATCGAACTATAATTTAAGATTTGGCTTGGTTGACTAATTTCCACTTGCTTTTTATTCCGAAAAATGTGGCCTAATCATTTCTAGTGAACTATTGAATTTCTTTTTTCACATTGGAGTATCGTAAATGTATATGGGATTCTGACGAGTGGACGGACGACTATGGAGAGTCGTGTGGGGAATCTTTGGGAACTTAACCATTACACAAACATCAGGTATCTAATAAAACCCACTTGGTGCTTTAAACGTATAATACTAAAAATGTGTATTTAAGGTTTTGTGTATTACACCACGCTGAATATCCCATCATTTGTTACTAGTGGCTTTATAACTAATCAGTAACCACTAAATATCGCTTGTAAATTTGTATAATCCTATGTGTCCGTGTAAATGTTGGTATTCTTACGAACAATAACCCAAAAAATATACTCGCATTTATGACGTAGAGGTCTATATCGGGCCAATATATGCATGGTGCAGCATGCTTCATATATCTACTTAGCGTAAATATAATAGATCTTATTAGATAGCTCGAAGATTTAAAGTGCATATTTATTCAAATATATTTAGTACAAAGTAGCTAGTCATTGTTGTTTTGTGACATCACAATGTGTATAATCTCTTTCCAGTATACGCTTTCTATTTAAGTTTAATTTATTTTAATTTGGTGTCACACGGGTACACTGGTGTAGTGGTACATTGTATGTATAACGCAAACGCCTAACTACTCACCGCCAGCCATACAAACCTACTTAAATGTGCGTCCATCGCTATGGCTTATGGTTATGATACGGTGGTCTGAATATTTCTATTTTGTTACATGCGGCTGCCTTTTTATCGCACCTGCAGTGGACTGCGGCCACTTTTCTCCCGGTAAAGTACAATATCACGCTGTCGCTACTAACACTCACTCTAACTACACTAAACCGCTCGGTCGCACCGCGACGCCGGAATACGCCGGCCGATGTAAGCCGGCGAAAGTGAAACGCAATAAGAGCTCGTCGGCGGCGGACGGGTATCTGTACCGGCCCCCGGAGACCAGGCGACTCATGATGGAGCACAAACATCAGTTGAATCGTTCCAATCCAAATTTGTGGGATAGGAATGAGGAGCGGAGGTTCGTGTGGGGAGGTTCGCAGCCGAGCCTCAACCCGGTGCGCGTAGCCGCACCGGCCGCTCGTTCTGCGCGCTCGTCCACGTGGTGTTGCGGCACTTTTGTCAAGCAGCTCACCAAATCGCATCATTTTGATTGACATTAAATCCCCAGACCCATGCAGCCACGTGCGCACCATTTTTTTTTAACAAAATAATTGTACAAATGAATAATCAAAATTTAACATAATTTTGGTTTATGTGTCTCGATTTCTCGTTATCTTGTAAAACATCGTCCCCAGTCTATTACGAGTCTCTTAGGTCACACGAAATATCTTTTGAATTTTATTATATTTTAGTTCAAAAGGTGTTTGCATTAATTTACTAACGCAAATAAGAACACTGCGAGGTGTGTGCACAGTGTAATGAGCAGTACTGGTGTGAAGTGGCTCGCCTCTGACGGGACAGAGTGACCTGCAGTGCCTACTTTTAGCCGCTGTGTCGTGAACACTTGTTTTGAGCTGTGACGTTGTAAACAGACTTGAAAATTTTCGATCAAACGCGCCGCGGCTTTGTCCTTTATATGATATTACGCCAGTTCAGTTTTTGTTATTAAAAATATGTTACTTTAGATTATAGAGTATATTATCCCTGCCAAATTTTATTCAAATGTGTTTGGTACTTTTTGCGTTAAATAATAGCAATTGTACATACAAACTTACGCATTCATATCTAACTTTAGATGGGTTTATATATACGAAGGACTTTGTGGCCCCTTACCGCGAAGAGGTATATTATTTTATGCTCTGCTATTCCTAATTTTTTACATCCCAATGTCGTAAAGGGCGCGTATTTTAGTCATATCAATTTACAAGTTACAATCAATCCTGAGATGTAATTGACACGACAAAAAGTTTGCACTCGGGTGTCTACCTGACAACTCACACTAGTTAGTATTATTCATTACGCGCCTTTGCTTGTATGCTACTATGTTTTCTTGCTTTGCTAGTCCTGTTGCTTCTTGATATGGCGTGCATATACTTTGTTGTTTTCATTATATGAACATAATTTAAAAAAAGAACACTATTGAATACAGCGATGATTCCGATCATATTGGATATGTTAAGTGAAATGTCCCGGTATATATAATAGTTGTTTATAAATATCACTATGAAATCGATATCAGAACTAGTTCCTAATACCTAAGCCAAATAATATATATTCTTAATGTACCTACCTACTATTTGTTATGTAAAAAAGAAAAATGTTTTAATATAATTCCTATGTTATACATACAGTAATTTACCAATTTAAAATTGGTATTTGATTTTCCGTTGAAAAATATGTATAAGTTAGTAAGTATTAATATTTTCGATCGTTGTAAAGAATAAAAAAATTATGGTTGCTTGCTATGCTTCTTTGTAGTAATTCTGGATGGAACGTTCGTGGTGAGTTTAAATTATAATATTTGTATTATGAAAACGTTTTGTTCTTACCGAATAGCAGGTTACAAGACGGATCGCATGGATAAAAAAAGTCCTGTGACGCACGTATAGCGGCGCTATCCACCGGACATTCTGTATTTTGGAGTACAGAATATCCTTTGGGCCATCATTTTACATGTGGCATTGTATATCTGTTTTAATAACCTTCATATTCTACCAAAGCAAAGGAACATGCCCGTTCTCATTTTTCACAGGCATTAATCTATATAGTACTACTTTTAATTTTTTGTTATATGAGATTTTCGGTCTCATCGCCCCCATTCGGACACATCAATAACAGTATATTTAAATGTTTTGAAAGATGCACGTACACGCTTCTTGATGGATCAAGACTATTTCGCTATGTATCGCCTCCGCCTCTATAATATCCCGCTCTATATGTATCTACATAAATATCTGTACATGTCTTAGTTTAATTTGAAGTACATGCATGCAGTGTCTAGTGTGGACCGTTGTGACGCCTGTTATCGTGTTATCTATGTAAACATAGATCTGTTGACAGTATTATTTTCGATATTAATAAGTCGACGGTGCGTTAGTTTATACGTAGATTTGTGTGGTACACAAAATATTTTTATAATACATATTAATACTTGTTAATTAAGCACGTTTAAATGTAGATTTTAAATGTAGTTGCTTCTATGGTTTGGAATGGCATTATTCGTTATGCATAATTAATGTATTTTTGTATGTTGATCAATGTAGCTGTTTGTGAATTATATACTGTTATGTTAAGTCGTGGTTTGTCCACGGTTTTGGACAGCTATGACAGAATGACGTTGGTCATTAGCTACAAAATAACCTTAAATGACAAGACATTTAAGGTCCTACTAATTGTTATGTGTGTATTCTATATAATAATGTAGTTAGTCTTACAGCTAGTCATTAAAAACGATATACTATATAGGGTGGTTTGACTAAACGTTTTAGGTAAAATGTTTCCTTACACAAAACATATTTTTGTTTTCTTGTATATGCTTTCCTGTGTTATTATTAATGCGTACCTTCTAACAAAAGTACA
>JAFELO010000157.1:314256-333447 GCA_017140195.1 Eumaeus atala
CGAATGTGCTATAATGTTAAACACATCAAACGTTGAAATAAATTATCCTTTGGAAAAATGCTCTTCTATCTATCAGCTTTATCGAATAATGTACTTCTAAACATTATTCGATAAAGCTGATCGAAGCAGCTGTGAACTGCCACAAACTTCAGACTAGCTTGAAACGGATAACGTCATAGGTCTAGATGACACGAGAAAAATGGAGGAATGTGGCTAGCATAGAATTAAATATTCAATCATATGCAAATACGTACATTTTATTGGGAATGAACGAAGAATCACTACTTAGAAAAATAACGCAAAAATAATACTCACTAGACAGCTTGGATCCATTTTTATATCAACTACATATGTATATTTATGTTTTTTTTTTCTAATATACGTACTATATATTACCTATTGATTAAGTGTAATTAATTATCCTCTATTCATACAATGACATGTTATATTGTAAACGCAATATGGAGTAGATTTGAAATTAACTTCCTAAGCCATTATCGAGTTAAAATATCCCGACACGGTGTAACTTATTGAACCGGTACGAGTTCGTTGATTTAGAAACAAAGCGATATGCTAATATGAACCATCTGTTGAAACTGTACCGAAATGTATGTTGTACCACTGATTTATATGTATATAACAATGGTTCCGATTATACAATAAAAATGCCGAATGCCGTCTTTGACCTATAAATAAAAATGTTAGCCATTTTTTACTCGAGAGTATGAATATTAGACAATAGCCAATTTGACATGTTAGCTAGTATTTTCACTTTGGAGTCAAATGAATTGTCGGTAATAATGTGATTTCAGAAGAATCTTCCAAAAATTTTAGTTAAGTTTCCTACCTCAAAAAACTTATAAATTTTGATATTTTCATTTGAAATAATTTTCCGTATCCAAATAACGAGTATTATTACTAAATATCACTGTAAGCACAGTGTATGAAGATAATATGCCGAATTCTTTGAGGGCTTATAATGTGAAGAACTTACGTTAAAAAATGATATACACGTGACAAAATACTTGGTAGAACTTTATTTACATAAGCGTTAATTATGTACTTCTAGCAACTAATATCTAATAAACAAAAAATATCTATTGCTCGCTACAAGAAATTTTCCGGGATAATCGTCAAACTTCATTTTGCGCTTAGATAAAATGGCAGTACACAAACTAGCAAATGTGTCCTCGACTTTCATATCATTTAATGGAATAACATACGGAGACATCTGTGGCACAGATACTATCTTTGTTTAACGGATAACATTATTTAATAGCGAAACTTGGATATCTGATAGATAGTGTACATTAATAGATAGTGTACATTAATTTGATCAGTTGTGATGGAAACAAAACTGTGCTACCCCTTTGTCTTCTCATTCCTATTATCTGATGTACGGCAGTCGCAAAATTAATAGATATGAGAAGTGGTTGTATCTATGTTCCAATACATTAAGCAATCATAACAGGTACACTACCGGTGCATTAGGTCGCTGTGTATCAATTGCGAAGTTCGTTCTATATTCAAATCGATAACACTAGCTAGTTTCAACTTTAGCGCTGCTCACGGCCATATAAAACCTAGTTTTCCGTCCCTCTACATTAAGATGTCAATTTGTTATTTGAACTAGGGCAACATCTGTGACTTGATTTGCTTTTCACATAATTGAAATTAAATTTAGAAATAGGTCAGTTGAACGAAGCACTGTATCAATTAAGATTCTATAATATGTTTGTTGTTCCATTTGTATGTTTGGAGACAATCTACTTTAGTCTTTAAGAGCATTAAGTGGATTTTTATTAGATTTGTTTTTTACTTACATATAACTGAAAAACCAACGCCAAAATATTGACACGTACCACGAGTTCATAATTCGGCGTTGCTCTATGTCTACCAGAGGTATTTTTTATATGGATATAGGTACATTAAAAAGCAAGCTGGGAAAATGAGTTGGATATTGAAATCTGCAGTGACATACTTAATTAAACGAGGACTAAATAATGTAGCATAGTCCCTATTTAGTTAACTTATCATAGATAGCTTGATACCAGAACACCAGAAGATTTCAAGTTCCAGGTTCTAATTGATAAACAAAATTAGTTTAACGACGTAAAATAGTGCCAATATAAAATGAAATCTACGAGACTAAAGTGATGACCATACAACTTCTATGTGACAGCTCGTGTCCTAAAACATGTTCACCAATAAGTATTTGAACATTGTAAAATACGAAGTGCTTATGAGCACCGATTGATTTATAAAATATATTGAAAATATGTTACACTATAAAGTGTTGTATTGCTTTAATGTATCACATAATGTTCGCTGAATTTAGCATCGTTTCGGTATACGCGTAGCGATTTTGTAAAGCTTGCAAGTAAATTATTTACAAAATTTGGAACTTTCAAAAACAATAGAGTTAGTATATTATTTTTTTTAATACTAGAGGAATCTACTTAGTTACTTGTGATTTTTTTGCCTATGAAGCATGAGATCGTTTTATACGGTGACAAATAATCTACATTTATATGTAGTTTTGTTATCTACAATTAACTGACAATTGTTATTTTAGGAAGGAATAATAAAAGGAATAGACTTTGTTGTAAACTATAACGAGTTCCATAGTACCTGCGTAAGCCTACCTTACTCAGGTACCTTTATTATTATATATTTATTTATAGCAAATGAATCCTAGCTATATAATAAGATAGACATAATAAATAGCTATTTAATATCGCTTTTAATGGCGCTGTTTCTTTGATTCCGATTGATTTACTAATATAATATATAATTATTGTCTTCTACGTGCATATAAAATACCTTCATCCTAATACAATTCATAATGTACTGTTTGATTAGATACATATATGTACACCTATAGTGATTATTTTTAACTGCATACCATGCGCGTGTTCTAAGTGATATGCATATTTATTTTTTTAAAACATTTTGTAGATTATATAATGTACAATGTATTTGCAAATAAACGTTGAACAAATATTATATTTGTATTATTTATATATTATACACTTTTATTTATTTTCTACCTATCAGATTCAACAGAGTGGCACATTCACTTTGTTGTCAATTATACTGTCCGCTTCAAGCTAACCATCATTATTGTTAGATGTGACCTTTTAAATAGAAATTTTAACTGTAATAAAAGTTAGAGCATTTGGAGATGAAAACTTCATCTAAAATTGATCAATAGATTAACCTGCACTATGTAAAGATTTGATGTCGGATTTCAGCTCGGCATTTGTCACATGAGCAGGATCAATCGAAAAATTCACTAAGTATTTTACACTACAAGTTAATGTTTAGCATAATAATAATTCGTTAATATAATAATTAGGCTTTTTTGGTGTTTTCCTAATTTAAGAAAAAATGTAAATTTGGAAATTTGTAGCTTAAATTCATGCTTGTTCAGTTTTAGTACATGGATTTTAATTATAAACTTATATTTATAGTTCGAAATAAGTTGAATTTGGAATCGATAACAGAACACAGTAGTTTGTTATTATACATATATAAACAGACGTTTATGTAACTGCGTATGATGTGAGTATTGCTGAACTGAATTTTGACGCGAACATTACTAGTTGGAGGGAAATTTTCCGGATAAAATATAGGCTAAATAGCGCTATATGTAGTTATGTAATATTTCTGATGCCCAACGTAGTCGGGTCGACTGGCTAATAACTAATCAATTTTTTTTGACATTTTTTTTTGTAAATTGATAGTGCTGCAATCACGAAAAAGCCTGACGTCATTGTCACGCTCAAGTTATATTAACGTTTCGAATGGGCGGAACCGGCGAGAGAGAGAGCCATAGAGCGTAACTAGTCGTTTCCTTCACTCCATGTTCACAGATCAATAAGAGAACCATTATCACGTTAAATTATATCGTCCGTAAACATTCAATCACTTTTTTTATACAATAATAATGAGTTTCAAATACTTTTAATGATATATGACTGTATGACCCTATTAACCGTTCTACTGTATTTAATGGACATAGTGAGTTTATCATGATGATATCCTTATCATCATGACTAATTCACCTCCTGGCTTTCAGCTGAATATAGGTACTTATGTGATTGGGAAGGATCAACGATAAACAAGTATCTAGATCGAACGGGCGTAATCGTTACTGACGTAATTGCGCACATAAATTCTAAAACTGTGTAAACCCGGCGTAAAACTAAGTATCCCGTAAAGATAACAGGTACTCTACAGTTTACAAGCTGAAACATTGACTTCATAAACATTACACTGTTTATTGAGAATTTACATAGCGCCGAACTAGTTGTAAAAGCATGTGCTTCCAACATTAATTTAACAAGCTCCCGGTTATACAGTATGTTATATTATTGTATACACACTATTATACAAACTCCTTAGCAAGTGCTAAACTCAATAAACGCATAACACATTTATATCTTTGCATAATAGCTAAGGATAAGTTCCTATATTATTTTATCTTCATAGTTACAGTGCCGGATTAACCACGTAGTGGACGTGGCAATGGCTACAGATCCCTCGATAAAAAAAGTCTACAGGCCTAGAGCAATCCATGTAGCTCAAATACGCAAAATAATATCAAACCAGAAGGTCTTAAACATAATCTGTTACAGGCCCTGCGCCACCTTATTCCGGCACTGCATTGTAGTGTTATAAAGGCACGAGGACATGTCGCCGGATGTCGGTCGTAACTGCACCGGAAATGGGTGTTCGTGGTTCGTGTCCGCGTTAACTTAAAAAAATCATCAAAAATGTATGAATATACGCTTAGTAGCAAACTTCGCATCAATATGTTTATGCAATTCCTTTTCATTGTGTCGTGTCATTCCCCATGCCCATAGCCATTGACACGGTAACGTATCGTTCTTTCTGTACATGTCTATAGAGGACCTATATATAAATACGGTTGATTCATTAGTAATATCTTATATATGTATGAAATTAAAAAACATTTATATATAATATTTCTAATTTTTGATGTATTCACTTCAATTGATTCATTGAATTAAAATTCTGTTATGCATGGATTTACATGAAGTTGAATATAACAAGTATATTTATTTATTAAAATCACAATGAATAACAATTACAACGTAGCCACGGTGTATCAGAAACCCACTAGGATTTATCCGCACACCGGCATACATCGTCAACGCTCAGAATTCCTTAACAGAATAATACTACAATCATACATTATCATGAACGTACTTCTATCGCATGCATGCGACAGAAACGCAGGTCGTTTGAATGACAAGACACAAAACCACATAAATGATATATTTAAACAACCTGTATGTATAATTCGCCTGAAATTAAAATGAATTAGAATCAAGGTGGGTAACATTCGCTCCTGAATGTTATATGATTGCATATAGTTCATGTCGTGATACTAATCTGTTTTCAGAATGCGACGACGACTTCCCAGTGAGTATCGAGGCTTTAGTGAGATCTCCGTCGCTGCCTATACACTCCACCTCCTGCCACGGCCCACCGAGTTTGACTGCGATTGTTATGCGATTACAAAACGAAGTAAAAACTTTGAAGTTGGACGTTAAGAACTTACAGCTGCAGTTGAATGAAGAACGACACGACCGGACTCTTGCCATTGCCGCCTTACAATCGCGAAATATATTAAGAGAAGTTAAAGAGAGCAAATGTTAAAGACTTTAGAGTATTACGCCAGTGGCGGACTTGAACCCCCAAGACCTCCTCCTCTCTCTTTATCCGCCACTGTATTACGCTTAGATTGTAATGTGCCTTGAAGTATTAACCACTGAAAAGACTAATTCATATTACTTACTAACAATGTTATATAAGCCATAATTTCCTATGTTTTCATAACATATATTTTGAACATTTATTTGTATTTTAAAGCAATGCATTAATTAAATAAATATTTTTTATTATTAAGTGTTTTGTTTTATTTTAATATACTATATTGTATACCATCATGTTTATCAGCCCTTACCAGTCCACTGCTGGACATAGCCCTCTTTCAAGGAGTGCCAAGACGACCGATCTCCTGCTACTCGCATCCATCCCGGACCGACTACTGCGCAGAGATCGTCTTCCCACCTGGTGAACGGTCGACCAACACTACTTCGTTTTCCTAAACGCGGCCTCCACTCCAGACCCTCACTGGCCCATTTGCCATCTGTTATTCTGAGTGTGTGACCAGCCTACTTCAGCGAGCCTATTCGTCGCGTGATATCGGATACTTTAGTATAAACACCCAACACAGCACGTTCAATAGCCCGTTGAGCTACCGCAAACTTGCGGATCAGTTCTAAATTAAGAGGCGATGTTTCGGCCCCGTAGGTCGTCACGGGGAGAACGCATAGGTTGAAGATTTCTGTCTTCGAGCTCTGCGGTATAGGCGACGTGAGAATGTGACGAATCTTCTGGAATGCTGTCCAACCCAAATGAATCATTACATCGGCTTCTTCCCGAAGTTATGTGTACCTAACTGCAATAGTGGGCCGAGGTAGACGTATTCGTCTACGTCTTCGAGAATAGCACCATCAACGTTGACCGGCCACGTACGAGAGTACTTGTTCGTTACACATGACCTTTGTCTTGTCCAAGTTCATCCTAACGCCAATACGTCGGGAGGATTCATTTAGTATGTGCAAAATTTCCTGCAAGCTCTACGACGGTTCGGCCAGCGCATCGATTTCGTCGGCGAAACGAAGATGTAAAAGGTACTCGCCGTTAAAATTTATGGCGCACTCTGCCCAGTTTAGTGTTAAAGACGTTTTCCAAAGCATGAATGAACAGTTTCGGGGAAATAACATCCCCTTGTCGCACTCCTCGATGCATTTGGATTGGCATTTTTTCACCTCCCGGTATCAGAACGGATCTAAGAACAGCGTCATACAATGCTCTCAGTACTTCGACGTATCGCCAGTCGACCTGACATCGCTCTAAAGCTTCCAGAACAGCCCAGGTTTCGACAGAGCCAAAACCTGTTTCATAGTCTACAAAGGCAAAGCACAGCGGCTGATTGAACTCATGTGTCTATTGTACAACTTGCCTTATGGTGAAAATTTGATCCATGGTGCTAAAACATCTGCGAAACCCGGCTTGTTACGGTGGCTGGAATTCGTGAAGCTTTGTGGTGAGACGATTCGTCAAGACTCTTGAGAACAACTTGTAAATATGGCCAAGAAGTGAAATTGGTATATAATTTTGAAGAAGTGATTCGTCACCCTTTTCGAAAACAAAACATCGTCACTTCCAAACCATGTATTGGGAGTTACACCCCGCTGAAGGACATAATTAAAAATCTTTTTTAGCTCATATAACAGGTTCGCCTCCAGCCCTAAGGAGCTCAACTGTAATTCCGTCCCTCCCCGGTGCTTTTTCCCTTTTAACTGGAGCAAGAGCCAAACTAATCCCATTCAAGCTGGCGTTCGGCAGGTCGCATGGCAAATGTCGTGTTAGGCTTGCGCGGATTATTGTTTAGGATATCGGGATGAGGAGTGTGCGACGTATACAACTTGCTATAGAAAGCTTCGATCTCAGATATGTTCCTAGGCTCAGAAGAAACGGTACCCCCAGAATCAGTATTAGTCCTTGTCAGATGACTTTTTCCATGCTTCTCCACAAAAGTTTCGGTAACCCGTTGCGTATTTGAGCTTCGAAGGTTTCGGTGTATTAGTTTGCGGATTCGCTTGATTTTGATTGATTTGATTGAGAGAATCTTGACATCGGCGGAAGTAACGTCTTCGTGTGTTCTGCGTTCTCTCATAAGTCCAAGCGTCTCATCCGAGAGTTACGCTGTCCTGCTCGTATACTACAATATCATTCACCCACGTCCCGCATGCAACCAATCACGCCAATATCGAGGGCATCGAATCGGATGTTAATTCCAGCTAGAATTTTTCGGAATCAACCATGGTTAATGAAAATTAGATTAAGTGTCACCTCACGATCTTAGGTGAGGCGATGTTATATGATGAGCCGTTCAAGTATAGAATAGGTGTTTAGCTATGTTATATGATGAGCCGTTCAAGTATAGAATATTTAAATGTGTAGCGCGCCAAAGACCAAAAATACTATTTATAACATTAAATAGTTATCATAGACCATGATGAAATATGTGGTATGAAATCTTCGTGAGGAAGGCGTCAACATGCCTACTCAGACTGATATCGTCGCTGTTTACCAGAAACTAAATACCTACTCGCGACTCTCCACCTATACGTTGAAATTGTTCTATATTTATTTTACATATGTCATCTCAGTCCACCCGTGACTATTGTTGCTGTGAAGCTCCTGAAACGTCGGGCTAGTTAAATAATTAAATAAACCACAATAGAATTTATTGTAATGTTCTATATTTACAATTCTATTTAGATATTTACATTCATAAAACAGCAATAATATTTTTATTAAGCTATGTTGACACTAACATTTTGCTTTAAAATTTTAAATGTATTATATCGTCAAAGTGAGACATCTATAAATTAAAATTGAGCTAAAATAAGAAAATAATGAACAAAATAAAGGGTGAAATTATATGAAAAATATTTTGCGTATAAAGTTTCTTTCCATTTTCTTAGGATCTAGAACTGATGCGATGAAAAAGTGACCAACTTCAAATTATACCCTCTCAAACTAAAAACAAACCATCAAAGTGGTTTCACCCAGTTCAAACTACTGATAATAGAAAAAGTATTTATAAACTTTATGAAGTCGCATAATAACAGTCTTACCATGACAAAATACTATTCCCAGTTCTGTTTTGTTGTAAAATATCAAACTTAAACCAGCGTAGTTTGTCATGGGCATTCAATTGCGAACATACAATGGGGGCAATTTGAAATTCACAGGTAATGAATTGCAGTCGTCTGTGGCAATTCATAAAGTGCAGTGGTCCTGGGCAATATATAGCTCGAACTATTCTGAACTAAGGTGGGCAAATGGCTGGCCCGATTCACTGGGTACTCATTCATGCGAATCTGAAGTGCACTACATGTAGGTGTAAAGGGTAACCCCATAGTGATAGGTGGGATAAAAATGTCCACAATTTCTTTTGGTTCAATGCTATTGAGAGCACGATAGAAATGTTAAACGAAAATAGACTGTGGTATTTTATAGAGTGAAGCCAAGCTCAGTATCAGTTTATATTATTTATTTCGAAATAAATCTATAGGTACATATTATAAAACAAAGTCCTCAGACGATGCTTGTCTGCGTGTGATCGTTTTTATCAAAACCTAGTGAATGAATTTTCATACGGTTTTCACTCATGGATCAGAGGAATGTTTTAGTGCATAATTAAAGGTAACGGGCTAAATGGCACCTGTTACCCACGGTCACATCCTCAATTTTTTTTTAAACGGGCTTGGCGCACTACACGTTCCCGCCGCTGCTTCTCCTGTGAGCCAGGCTCTACAGTGCCAACCACTAGTGACCCTTTGATATTATCGCAGGGATTCCGAGGGAAAACCTAAAAAACTGTCTTCAGACCCGCAGAACATTTAATCAGAAGAAAATAGGGGGAGTAGGAATAAATAATCTATTATTAAGTACTCTCCTAAACGATGATCGACCATAAATTTATCTTCCTAAATGTGACTCAGGTAGTAAAGAGGGACAAACACAATATGTTCATTCGTTGCCTCCTCACCTCCAATAAGCTTCGGACTACTCAAAAACCACGCAATCATCCGAGTAAGAGGTACCTCACTGATCGTGCCAGCCCAATTAGGCTGCAACGCGTTGCTACTTCTTACAAAAAAACTCAATTTACGGAATCATCAAGTCTTGTTTGTTTTGGCATAAACAGAAGATTGGGATGAGATATGGTGGCAGTATAAATTTAATTTCTTACGTAAATCATAAATGAACGTGTGGCCTTGATTGTGCGCAGAAATAGCTCGCACACGTGTGGAGGACACGACAGTCAGGCGCCACTGACATTGTGACAATACGTCCAATCAATTTGATCAATCTGAAATTACAGTGCACGTTCGGCGTTCTCTTGTGTTCCTTTGTCACACAGTCTTACAGTAGCGGAATTGACGTAACCGAGAACACTTATTTGATTTCATACCTCGCGTATTGAAAGGGATATAACATGAATTGGGTGGAATATAAATCACATTTATCCTCTTGCCGGCCATAAATAATATTGATAAAATATTAAGCCTATTTGTTGATTTAATTAAGATAAAAATATTGCTATTTATCACAACGATACAGAAACGTAGGTCTAATGTTTGCTTGAAATTCAGTGTGGTCAATATTGTTTCGTTTTTCCCAGGACACTTTTGTTAGATTTGTTTATTATTCTATTGTTGAACTAAACTTTGGCACGATAAATTTAAAACCAGGGATAAAGTAAATAAAATTATGTAGGTATTTAGTATCTATGGTATGTATGTAACGTAAGAGATATGCTGCATTGTGGCTGAATTGAGCCGGTACGTCCGGGAAGCTATGACTCTCGCTCACATGAGACCGCCGTAACGTGACAGCTATGCTGTCATGCTTGCAGGTTTGTAAGTAGCCTGTGGCCCATTGGATGAGGGGAGGGCAACGGAGCGGCATAGTAATTATATGGATGTTCATGGGTTCATCACGACTAATCAGCACCCTACAATATGAAAAGTTGCTTAGTAGTTAGAGAACGTGTTGGCTTTAACTTTACCAGAGGGGTCCGCTCCCCTGGGGGAATAATTAAAAGTATCCGTAGCCGTAGTGGGACATGCCTCAGTGCCCAGTCGACCTCGACCGGTGCGTACCTGAACATAGTCTTCTTTAAATATAAAATACAAATTACATTCAATTTAATATAAATTAAATACAATTTTATCGCGGCAAAAATCAGCATGCTAATAAAAATGTCTAACGGTTAAATGAGGAATTTTCATAATATATGTGAGTATTTTATAATAGATAATAGTAGATAGAATTATAATAGATAACAGTAGATAGAATTGTAATACATAGAGAAGATTATTTAGCATTCACATTTACCATAATAATATAGGTACGAACATGACTAAGGTACCTGCATACTGGTGACCATGGGCGCGACGGCCACTTTCCTCGCGGCCATGGTCGCGAAATCAAATCGATTGCTTGTAAAATCCAAAGACCAGAACTGACTGGCCGCCACGACCTGGTCGCCGTGGCCATGGTCTCAAGTACGTTAAAGCATTAACGGACTTTGTTTATGGTAACTACAGTCACGTTCTGTGCGGTATGTGAGTATTCGATGACCCATTTGAGAGGTCGAGGGAAGGAAGACATCGTCTGTATAACATCATCTCTAAGGCCGTTGGTAGTAATCAAAAGTCTCCTACCGCTTGTTTCTTGTTCTCTCGTTACAATAAGAAATGTCGTAATGATCGATCTTTATACCGTGTGATCTTAAACTTTATAATGAACACACGTTTACTTAAGGTACGTCGTAACAAAAAAAAAAATGTTTTCTTATACACAATTATAAAAATATAAGGGCACAAAGCAAACTCGTAGTGGGCGAGTACTTTGATGATTCCTCAAGTGTGAGTCTCGACACTAGAGCTTCTCAAGATATTTTTAACACCGTTTGTAATAGACAGGGATAGAAGTGTTCACTGAGTACATTTTGAGTCTTTCGGAGTCAATGAGAAGCATACCTAGCTGCTGATAAAAATATATTGTATAGATTACTTTAAGGAAATCTCTAAACAAATACATTGACAAAGAACCCGAATTCTCACAAGCAGCCCCAGACATTGGCATAGCTATGCTATATTCATGCCGATAATACTTTAGCGAAAAGTATGTGGATTCAGATGCGCTAGTAAAGGTTCTTCCACAGTATACGTTAAAGTTGGAATTTATTGATCTAGAGAAGAATATACAGCCTGTCCCGTAAGGAGTGGACCAACGATATGTCGGTGAAAGAGTATGTTTTAAACTATAAGAAGCGGTAAATTTTATAATTGTAGGCCCAATAGTTTTTGTAATATGATTTTTTTTATAAAAGAAATATTTACTGTACAAGATTAAAAAAATATTTTTGGATATTATTATTATTTCTGCTCTTTTATTGTTCCAGATTAATCAAAAAACATTAGTCTTTCTAAATCAAAATGTCAGTTGTTAATTGTTCTACCACGCCCACCCGATCTTAATCCTCTGGTTTACTTCCTGAGGCGATATTTTAAAGAGGCAATCTACGAGCCCACTAATGATAGCGAACAATTATGTCAAAAGTTATATTTTATTTTTTTTTTAATAAGAAAAAAGGTACAGTGGCACTGCTACTCCCCACCGGCGAACCTCCCCACCAAGGTGGGTATTAGAGGCCTGCCTGTGGGGACGAGAACGGACAGCATCGCCGCGGAGCACACGGCCCTGGGCTTCTCTGTGCGCTTCGTGCGCCACATCCCGGCGAGGGGGGGGGGGAGCAGAGCCAGCTGCCTGTACCATGCCCAATTCGAGCGCATGGACGGCGGGGAGCTCCGATGCCTCTACGAGTTCAAGGAACTGCTCTGCATGCCGGGGGTAGTGGTGGAGGGGTGGAAGGGGCGCGAAGGGCCGTCACAGTGCCATCGCTGCCAGCACTTCGGTCACTCCTCCACGAACTGCCACCGGCTAATCCGTTGCGTGAGATGCGGGCAGAATCATGCGGTCGGCGACTGTCCCCTGCCCAAGGGCGCCACACCGACGTGTGCAAACTACGCCGGGCCGCACACCGCCAATGAGCGTAGGTGTAGGACGTCAGGGAGTCAAGACTTCAAGCTCAGTCCGCTGATCCCGGCTAAACCCGGGGTCAAGCAGGACCAGGCCGAAGAAAAACCGTTACCTTCATTGTGATACAGGCCCAAGAACTTGCGCTCCTCCCCTCGCCCCCAAGAAGAGGAAGCGGAACAGGCAGTCGAAACGCTCGCAGGAGCATGCTGACCCTCCAGAGGCACCGCCGACTCTCCCTCCCCCGAGCACGGAGATCGCGACTCACCACGCCGTCCAAGGAGCAGGCGCACCGCAGCCAGCCACCCTAAGGCTTACACCAGCACCCAGATCAACACCACACATCCCCAGTACCCACCACCAAACAAACACTTCGGGGCCCCGACCATCCCATGGACATAGCCCTGTCGGAAAGTCGCTCCTGGTTCAGCATTGGCGAGCTCAGAGAAATAATCGCTGAGATCGTCAGGGAGGAACTCAGGCAAGTGATCAGGGAGGAGCTTACTCGTCTGCTCAGGGGCCCCAGGATATGGCCGCACACAGCCACAGCACAGACTACTTCGACACCGCACACATCCAGCCAAAAGGGAAACGGTGATAGATCGTAAGCAATTGAGAATCATCTACTGGAACCCCGGCGGCATCCGAGGAAAAGTTCAGGACCTCAAACAGCTCGCCCAGGAGTACGACATTCACGTCATATTGTTGGGAGAGACATGGCTGGGGCCTGGACAGGACCTCAAGATGGTGAACTGTGCCGTGTATCGCAGGGACGAGGTGTCGCCGAGCGGCAAGGCGTACAGGGGTACGGTAGCGCTCGTTCGGCGGTACATCGTCCATGTCGACTTGGACCTCGACCCCTTCTCCGACATGAACACAACCGGAGTAGTTGTGCAAGTGTCGGGAGAGGAGTTGAGGATCTACGCGGCATACAGGCCTCCCACACTCCACTTCGACCTCACCGATGTCTATCGCGTACTGGATGGTGGGGGCCAGGTGTTGGTTGCTGATGACTTGAACTCCAAGCCCACCGCTTGGGAATCTTCCACCATCAACCGCACCGGCGCCAGACTGAAGGCGGATTCAGAGCGACGAGGATACACGGTGCAGGGACCCCCCTGCCAGACCCACGTTCCGACGGATCACCGGCGAAATCTGGACGTGTTGGACATCGTCATTCACAACAACCTCTAATTCACACTGGACATGGAGGTGCTGTATGACCTGGACACGCAGCATTTACCGCTCCTAATCACATTACACTCGACGACGGTCGAAAGGGAGTGGGAACGGACCAGATAGAGGGTGGACTGGCAGGTCTTCAGAGACCGTATGGCCGACTTCACTATCGACGGGTAGCTCGAGACCGCGGGGGAGGTAGAAGCTGCGGCCTGTAGTCTCAGGGACAAAATCCGAGAGGCACACGACCGGCGACCGTCACCACGCCGGTCGAGGCGCGCCGTCGGAGTGACCTCCCTCCCGACCTCCTGTCCGATCTCAGGAAAAATAGGCAGTTGAGGTGGATCTGGACCTGGACCCGCAGCCCGCTGATCAAGGCTGATCTTAATCGACTCGCTGAAGACGTCTCTGCAAGGGTAAGGGACTGTCGATGGGCCGACTGGGAGCGAACCATCGCTCGAGCCGGTGCCAACGACACATCCCTCTACGCCCTGAACAGACGACTCAGAGGGTCGAAGACCGCGATCAGCCCACTCACCGACTCAAATGGCCAACGCCATTACAACGCCTAGACACAAGCATACATGCACGCCAGCCACCTGCAAAACACAATTCACACCGCACCCAGCAGCTCCAGTCGCCGCCGGGCACCACGAGCACGTAGAGGGCCGGATCCAAGAGCTCCTTTCGAACGCGCCTACGCCGCTGGGTGGGGCGGATTTTATCTCCCCAGCCGAGCTGTGGAAGGTTGCCCTTCGCCTCTCGAGGCGCAAAGCACCAAGCCCCGACAACATGGGGGATGTTGATGATTGGCACTGTTGATGATGCCGTGGCGCACAGCCGTGGCTCTCACCATGATAGCTAACGGCGTTCTCCGCACGTCCCACTTTCCGGATATCTGGAAGGAAGAGTGAATCGTCCTCCCGAAGCCGGGCAAGCCTCGGCACCTACCCGGAACCTACCGGTCGATCACGCTGCTGTCGCACGTGGCCAAGTTGTTCGAGCGGCTATTGCTCCGGAGACTGAAGCTGTACGTCCCAATAAGCGAGGAGCAGTTCGGTTTCCGGAGCGGCCATTCGACCACACTGTAGTTGGATCGGGTTCTCCATCACTTGGACACGGAGATGAACAAGGGAAGACACTCGGTCGGAGTCTTTCTCGACATGGAGAAGGCCTTCGACCGGGTGTGGCACCCGGGCCTCCTGGTCAAGTTGATGGACGCCGGCGTCCCGCCGGCTCTCGTGCGACTAGTGGCGTCGTTCTTGGAAGGGAGAACCTTCCGGGTAGCGGTGGAGGTGCGACACCCTCCCTGCGGGCTATACGTGCTGGAGTGCCGCAGGACAGTTGCACATCACACTCGGACATCACCACTCACGACACCTGCAGGCCAGTAGGCCGCGGTTGCATCCCAATTCAGGCCGTACGGCCTCCGCGCCTAGGTGCGCAACAACCCACTAACACCAGCGTTTTGCCCTCATCACCGAGGGAATAGTTGTCCCTCGCGAACAGACCCGAGTCATGAGGTTCGCCTCGATACCCGTAATCCTCGCAGGCCTCTCCAGGCCAGTGAAGATGACCCACGGACGGAAGAAGTAAAAATGGTTTTGCAGTAAAACTTCTTTTACGGATTTTATTGCGATTTATTTAATTGTTAATCAGGACGCACGATCACGGGTGGACTAGTTAAATTGATAAACCGCGATAAAATCCGAAAAATAATTTTATTGACACGAGTTAAGACTAAAAATAAATTCATTAATTTAAAGTCATTTATAGTTTCCCAACAGGTGGATCTCAAAATGGACTTGAGTAAGACAAAAGGAATGTTTAAATGACAGCTGTACCACCTTGCGTAGGGAACTTACCGCTCGAGCGTCATCAGTACGTATGCCTAGGAAAGGGTATAAAGAGGAAGTACTTTTAGTAGGTACGCTTACTTGTCAACCCCTGTCAAATGTCAGCTGAGTTTTTGTGTTAAGTGCGGTTTGTGAGTTTTAGGTGGTTTATTGGAGCGGGAGGTGGGAAAGAGGGCAACACATATGTATACCAATTGTGTGGATATGTACTGTCACTACTCTTTTACCCCTTTAGACTATAAAAAATCTGCGGCATATGGTCCCAAACAGAGATCACAAGGAGAGGTCATAGTTCACACTGTCAGTAATCTGAAATGGCAATTGGTCGGTTCATTTGCGCATTGCTCACAGAAGCGATAACCGATGCGATGATGAATGAAAGCTAGTGAGCATAACGGCCCTACACCGGAAGACAGGGTGCTGGACGGCCTGCTCCTTCCTATTGTACTGACGACTTTGCGAAGATCCAAGCGCGGGGAGCCGCTGGATGCTAGTGACTGGGGAGTGGCATGATAAGGCCTAATGGCTGGATGTTAAGTTTCTTAACTAATCTCGTATATTCTTTGTAGGATGCCGATGGCCAGCAGTGGACATCCTTCGGCCACTGTTATTTATCTTTTTATTTCCAATCATAACGAACTTTTGGTTTTATATTTGAGCTGTTTGTATCACCGAACAGATGTTGTTTTTATTAAAATGAGAGCTTACAACGAAAACACCGACTACTTTAATAACTCACATGCTTCACACACGTTATATTCGGTATCTGTGTTCATTCAAAGGATAGCACGGACAATGGTACAAGAAAATGATGATCGGTCAGAACTCAGAGATACGCTTGGATTAATTAATCTCTGCACGCACTTGCACTTATTTTTAGGAAGAGGTAGTGTCATGCTGCATGACGCTATGCATGACACTACACCCATCCTATGCAACGGAATGGGGCCGGCACGACCGGGGAGGTACCTCTCGCTCATATAATACCGCCCTAAAGTGACATATTTAGTGTCGTGTTTCGTGCGGCCTATGAGTAGCCGGTGGCCCATGGGGGGGTACGGAGACAACGTATCGGCTTAGTAATTATATGGATATTTGAAGGCGTCGGTCGTTGTAAAAAAGGCTCTAATTGCTCGTCTGCTCGTCTGATCTATAAAAAAAGCACTAGATTCACGTCGTAAAAAACCCTTCCTAATGTAAAGATGTTTACAAACCTATCAATTAATAGACAATCAAAAATTTCGACTGCTAAAATATAGTTTAACGTATCCAGTGTCAGTCACGTTATCAAGACAGATCCAGCGCTGCCTGTTTATTCACTTGCCTAATGCCGTGGCTGAATTTTGGGCCAACATAATTTAGCATTAATTGTCATCGATACGTTAAGAAGGAAGCGAATCCACGAATCATACGTTATAATCCGTGGAGCCACAGTGAACAAAGATTACATATATACGCACACTCGAAAAACGTTCCCTTCATTGTGATACAGGCAGATAAAGGGTACGGATTTATATAACATCTCATACATGCTTTATTGCATTACAAATTGTTCATATGATTCATAACACTTTTCCTCGGTATGTACATCTACCGAGAGACCAACTGGTACACAAATATTTTCTAAGAAAATAATATTTAGTCGGTCCTTTGGAGACGAGCGGAGATAGCGACATACTTCCGAGTGTCGACCGTCGTGTAGTGGCGGCTCGCTTATGAACTGAATTATATTTTTCTTTTATCGCTCGCTCCTGACCTCTTTTTCTCTTGGTCGTCTAAAATTTTAGTGCCCATTTACTGTTATTCATAGCTTTTAATGGACAGGTAGTTTAGTGCCATTGAAAAGCGTTTCATTAGATTGGACTTTGTTTTATTCACATAATAAATCAAAATACACATAAAAAAGTCTGTACAAAAGCGAAACTTTCTATACATCTTTTTCCAACTGGCTGCCTGCCTGTGCTAATTCTGACTCTCAAGAATAGTCTTAACAGATTACAATTTACATAAACTAGTAGATTTAGTGTTAAGCGCTAGGTGCTACAATGTGAATGGGCCATTTACAGTAATTGTCAAGATGAAATAAACGAGTGTTGTCTGAAGTTAAATTTCTTAAAAACGTTGCGTCAGAATGTCGAATCATTTTCAAATAAAACAAAATTAAGGAAATAAAATAAAACAAAAATATTTCGCTGTTTTATTTACGTTTATATATAATTTGTGTACATACAATATTTCTTGACAGTTCCGGGATATTTTTTTTTAATAATTTCACACTTAACAAAGTATTTAATCCAATATAGTTATAATATAAATATTCCTATTCAATATGTATTTCGTACATTAATAAAGGCATTCCGTAGTATCTTTGGTATCTATATAGCGTTTGTGTGATTGATGTTGTGCTGGAAGCTCCAGCGGTCCCGCCAGCAAGTCACCTGATTTCGTATTCTGGAAACATCAGCGGCGTATGTGCGGCAACAGCCGCCTACATACCGCACGCCCAGGTCCAACCACTCGTGTATAAATACTTCGACCGGTTCGCATTTATCGCGATCAATCCAACTGAAAACACACCCATATTTACAAATATATAAATTAATTAATTATAAAAGTAAGTCCTCAAAAGTAGTCTGTGCCTCTGTGATCGATTTTTCCAAAATCTACTGAATGAATTGTCATGCTGTTTTCAACAGATAGATAGAGCGATTCCCGAAGAAACTTTTAGCTTAGGTATAAATTGTAAACTTAACAATCACGCCCGTGTTATTCACGGGCCAAACCGGGTCGCTGGATATTTGAAAATTTGGTTTTGTGTAAAATCCATAGGTTATTTGATTCTGGTAAGGATTAAAATTTATATATACTCTGGATTTGATGTGGTAGCAATTTGGTCGTCTTGATATTCGTTACTCGTGGCAAGTTGCGTTATCCTTATGATGAAGTGCAATTGCAATGAGAAGGTTACAAATAACATAACGTGAAAGATCACGTTAAAGTGTGTAAGAACAAAATTTATATTTAGGGATGGATTTTTTTTGGGAAGTGAAATGGGATGAAACAGTGATTCTTTACAATTTTCGGTTAACAGCTTCTAAACTCCTATTTCATGTCACAGACGATATTTCAATTGTTTCAAATACACGCATATAAATTATGTACTGGGTCGATCCCAAACCTGTGCACGGGACTGGCCCAATTACGACTATGTACACACATACTAAAGAAAGTAATATGTCAGAAAATATATTATTACAGTTCAAGTAGATACAATTTTCTTTTATTAGCTCTATGCTGAGGGAAAGATGTACGGGTCACGTAGTTCACGTTACATTTAATTCATCTTAAACCTTTTTAAATGTTATTATCCAGTGACACGAAGAATACATGAAGGCTTAAATAAATTTTATTTTGTATTTTTATTGTCAAGGGGCGG
>JAFELO010000157.1:339300-351317 GCA_017140195.1 Eumaeus atala
TCTGAGAAGCGAAGGATGTGTTCCACCTTCTCAGTGATAAGGGTTGTTCCCCCAACCGGGCAAAACAAACTTTGCGGGATCAGCTTGTAGCTAGTAATCGCTGAAACTACAAGTGCTTAGATTTTAAACTTTAGGATGGGGATGGGGGTGTTTAGTGTTCACTAAGAATGGATTCCCTATTGCTTGTAAGTGCGTTTAGTGGGCGACGTACGTAGATGAAACCTCGGAAGGCTGCTTGTAATTTATATATATTTTTTAAGTGTTTAAGAGTCTCTAATATGTAATTACTTACAAACTCAATTTGGACTGGTACCAAGAATAAAGAATTTCATTTGCGAAACACCTATTTTATTACACAATTTAAAGTTTATTGGTGTTCATCCGTTTGGGCGTTTTACTGCCTCCGATAATTTCCGACTAAAACGAAGAAAGAAAAAGATACAGATAAAAGGAAATGCATAAAATCTGTGAAATATGCTACTCGTAGTTCTAATACGGTAAGTCCCAAAAGTAAGTACACATCAGTTTAACCTCAAACGCTACATATCTAATGGGCATAGGTTTAATCAATAGCCTGGTTTTTTGCGGAACTAGTTGCTCAGCGACTTAGACGAGTCTCCGTTTTTCGGAAATAAATCATGCCTTGATGTCCGAGAGTTTTACAAAAACTTCGATCCAAGTCCTTAATTCCAGTATTAAATAAAGTTTCAAGCGTACCTCTCAATAAACTCCTCTCTCCTTTAACTCTTTTGCATCCCAAATGGGCAGCGAAGTTTGAGGAGAATTACACTGTTGAAACTACAACTAAAAACTAGACAACATGAAAAAGTTAACCAATATGCATGACGACGACCTACGTATAAGGCACATGAAGATCAGAGCATTCGAATTAGGCAGAGAATACCTACCTTAGTGATTTAACGTGTCAAGAACTTCTTAATATCATCTAATATTAAAATACTTAACCCATTGGGAGAGGTGATAAGGAAGACAACACATCGGCATAATTATGCTGATGTTCATGGGCGTCGGTAGTTCTAGAAAGGCTCCCATTGCTCACTTGTCCCTCTATGCTATAAAAAGGACTTAATGCTGCTAGTACACCGAAGCAATACCGCATCCATCTAACGTGTTTCTGACTTGAACAAAATATTTTCAAGAAAAGTGACACAAATTGGTTAACGCGCAGTTTCCTGTCTTAGTATTTTTCCGGTGTATCTATGGGTCATTTCATATGACGACGAACTCGGGCGGAAATTTTAGTTTCAGGACAGACCGTCTACCCCAAAATTTTACTCCATAAAACAGGTTCGTACGTCGTCAGCAATTGTTATTTTCCAGCGCTATTATCATAGCAGTTTATATTTAGTCGGCATTATTTGTTTTAAATAAATTCTCATGTCATAATTTTAAATATTTATAAATAATAAGTATATTTTTGTAAAATTACCTCCTTTGCTTCTTATTGGTTGCCTAAATATAATTCCTTCTCATACTTTATTTTACTTCGTAGTAGTTTTAGATTTAACACATACCTATATACAGGATCAAGTTAGTAAAATATGGAACGTCGTTAAGACTTGTTTAGACTTCATCAGAACTACTTCCGAGGCATTTGTTGTTGTTCTCTGTTAACTTGTTAACTTGACTGATGTATTACACTGGCTGTGACACGCCGTTGTCTGTCAAACTTCAAGTACACAACAACACAATATGCGTGGGAAATAGAACTTAAATTCACCTTTTGATAAAGTGATACCCACAATTAGGACAAAGAAAGCAATATGGTTTAAGATCAATCAGCATAATTATCAGCAACCAGAAGGCCCACTGTAGGACATAGGCAAATAATAAATATTATATAATAACTACCGACAGTAAATTCAATTTGATCGCCCAGCGGTAGAAATTCTAACAAAAACTAAGAAAAAATATACAGACTCGCGTACACGTTCCACGAACGTTCCGCACCAAAGGAACGTGCAAGACGGCTCATATTAACTGACAAATTTACATTTGCACTAATTTTGTGTGAATGAACTACTTATACTTATAAGTTCGTAATGGTTTTTTTCAGACGTGAAACGTAAATATATATTATCTCAATTCTCACCAAATATCACGATTATAGTACAACAGCAAGTATCTTATAGGGGTTTTAGACAGTTGAATTTATGCCCAATTGATATATTGCCTTTTTATTTAATGGTTTAGTTTTTTTACTTTCAGGCACGGAATCCTAAAATACCTATACTATATATTTTATAAATCTACTAATTGGGTTTACGCACATTCAAAAGGCTGTAAGGGTTGGATGCGAGTGATGCGATATCGGTAGTCATGGCGCTTATTAAGGCAGGCCTATATTCAGTAGTGAACGTATAAAGTCTGATTTATTGGCTATGATGAAATTTGATGGTCACGTGGCATTATACGTAGATATCAAAACTAAGCACGTAAGGTATACCTTACCTTGCAGCTGAACGAGAGCCAAGCTTTCACAGTGGGATATTCTCGCAGCAGCTCACAGAGCATCTCGGCTTCTTCTTGACAAGGAATTGTTTCCAGCGCGAGCAAATCCACTCCAGCTTCAACCAAGGCCTGAATCCGCGGTCGGTGCCACTCCCGCATTGTCTGTAACAAGATTTTAACGTTTCAATCTCGTGCGTCCCAGGGAAAGTTCTTCCGAAGTTTGGTGTTGAATTTTTTATCGACAAGAGTGAGAGAAAGAGAAATAGAGGATATTTTTAAAAATCCTTCACTGTAATAAATCGCTTTTTTACAATGACCTTTTTGTGGAACAAAGAATGCACCGCCCGGGAGGTAAGTCTCGCTCACTTGATACTGCTTTAAAGTGACAGCTATGCTGTCGCGTTCCGTGTTGTTTGTGAGTATCCGGTGGCCAATTGGAGGTGAAGAGGAAAGGAGGTCAATGCATCGTCATGACAAATGCTCGGATCAGCATTGGCGTCAGTGGTCGTCAAAAGGTTCCCGTTTGCTCCCTGTACTGTGAAATAGAATAGAGTCTTATTCATTCTGTATAGCATATACAATTGTTTGTTCCATATATGATAGAGGTGCTATATAATATTTAGTTATTAAGTTGAAACCACAATTTTATAATTTTTATTGCAAAGATCCATCCCAAACATTCGCACCACCAACGATAGGAAACTCCAACAGTTTCTTTTGTTTAGTGGGCAAATGCATTAGTCGTAACTCTGTCGAGCCTCATAAAAAGCGACACGACGTAGTTGTCGATACATGTCACTTAATAGAGGCAGACGTCCAGGCGGCACTGGATCAGGGTATATGTGAACTCCTCACTACGGTTGAAGACGGTGGGGCTCAGTGGGCTGGAGAGAACCCAGACGAACCCAATTGAACCAAAGGGGCTGCTTTTTGTATTTCTCTTATAAGAAGAGTGAGCTAAAGAGCAGGAGGTGCTACTTGTAGTCTCTTAGGGGATTGACTATCCGTCGAGGTGACTTGATGAATTGCAGTTCTGGGGCCTCACGAAATGCGGCACGGATGACACTCGCGGTGGCCTTTGTGTGTATTCTGCACTATAATGCGCCACGAACCCCACCAAGGGACAGTGAAGGTGCACACATGAGTTTCCCCACGTCAAAAAATTAAGTAAAATATAAGATATATGTAAACTGTATAGTGTCCATTTCGCACATTATATATATTAAATAACAATAAGCTTAACAGTCGGAGAGGACACGATGCGGAAATTACCTTTTAAGCGAACTAATAAATCTTAAAATATTGTTAAATAACTATATGCATGATATAGCAATCGACTATATTATCATTGTACTAGCGAATCGCGAAAATCGTTGCGTTGAGAAAATATATCACATATAGACAGCTTTTTGGGATCTTTTTTATAATATGTATAGATATGGATTACGTTCACAACAAATATTATTTTAAATCATTTTAATTGCTTGAACTACTTTAATTACTGAACATTCCAAATTAACTATCAATTCAATTAGATGAATACCAAATTAATATAGTGAGCATAGTCCACTGCTATTTTTGTATTTAAAATTATTATAATGTAACTAGCACTGGAATTGTAACCTAAAAACACACAAAATAAATGGAGTATATTTGGTTTCATGAAGTCGCCGTATTTGAAAAGATTGAGGTCTCAACCAAAGCTAACAAATATGTGAGACGTCTTATTCAGTCCATTTGAAGAGTATTCCATTTACTTTGCATGCAGCAAAGCTTTGTGAGTACGGATCCAATACCACATATTTTTTGTACGCTCGTTTATTAAATTAATATTATGAAATCTCTTCACGTTCAATAAATATTTTTCGCGTGCTGCCAGTTTTAACAAAGTTAACATAATTAACAGTCTCGAGACTTTTAAAATGATTGTAAAAGCAACTCGGACGAAAACATTAGGTTCGGTAAGCCAAAAAATCATTGGTTTATTTATTTATATCTTTCGGCTGACCCCAAGCTTTTCCCAAATGGTTAAAGCTCTAACCCACATTTGACATATCTTAGTGATATATAGCATAAGGTAAGTGTATTTAGTAAATTCCATTTAGGTAACTTTGTTGATTATTGTTATGGGTAGGTATTAATATTCAAAGACATGTCATTATTACATTTCACTTCGTATTAGAGAAATTATGAGATAGTAGTAACTACAACATAAGAAGAACACTAGTTTTTAGACATTAAAGACATTTTGTTACTAGTATTTAGTTAAAGATTGGTAAATATGTATTTGACGATATACACAAATTATTGTTGCTTCTTATTTTTCTACATTGCACGATAGCAGACATTAGATAGATCTGTATACAAATGTAGAAGATGTGTAAAGTCCGGGGAAATATTTCCTCTGTGTGTGCTGTTACGGAATAATTCGTTTGCTGGCCGGATTTTTGTAAGTGAATTCGGTTTTTTTTATGCATATACATTAAACTAACTGATTTAATAAACTTCAACCGTAGTTGAGGTACACGTAATATTTCATGTATGCAGTAAGCCGTTCTCTATTACGAACACGGCAGTGTGTCCTCATCAGAGGATGTGACGGTAATTGTTCTTTAAAGCTGCGAGGCAACGTTTAATAATTGCTTTATAGGTTTTACCAGGTCCAAGGTTTTCCACTTCGTTTTAACTGTACCATTTGGTCGCAGGTCACGCAGATATGATTCTTAATTACTGTCGCAAATCTATACTAAATATTTCGTGCGCCGAATATTTTCGGTTTTAACATTCTAATCCTACATTCCAGCTCTTGTGTGTATAGTAATAATTCATATAGTTTCAATGGCTAGAATGGAGAAATAAAATAATTATATTAAATAATTATATTTGTTGATTAATTATAGAATAGGAGAAAACGAGCGATTGGAACCTTTTTTACGACTAACGACGCCCATGAACATTCACATAATTACTATCCCGATGCGTTGCCCCCTTCACCCCCACCCAAGGGGCCATGTAATGTAGTACTTATATCATCAACATCATCATCATCGGCCGGACGATGTCCACCGCTGGACATGGGTCTTATATGATGTCATGAATTACTCATATTTTGTGTAAAAAAACATTTAGTTATTACTTGCAACCAGAATAAGAGAACAATTTAAAATAATTGTAGCGAAGTGAATATATTTAGCTAATTGAAACCCATGTCTGACCGGCTTCAAAAAGGCTTATCGGCGACGACGTAATCGCGTTAGGTGTAATTGTGGATCGATTTTCAATTATTTTTTTATGTATTCCCGAAGTGGTCCCACCATCACACAAATTATAATGTGATGATAGAATCTTGGAGATATTGAGGGCAATCCTCACACTTTATATACGTATATGTGTTTTTTAATAGACTTTCTGGTGTCATTGGAATATTTTGGACCTGGTGGTTCAAGATACAGGTCCTTATAATAATGAGGCTATAATTCCGAGGTAGCACCATTATCAAGTCCAAAATCGATCAATCACAATACCGAACAATCGAATCCTCAAATTGTATATGCACACATGTACATGTGTTCTTTCATAATATTCTTTCTTTATTCATTTGAATATTTGCGTATCGTCTTCGTTCCCTCACAATTGAAGGTGATGATGGAAGGTTCTTGGCAAAGTAGGGGAAGAGTGGAAAATAGTAAAGTAATTTTAAATATAATTTTTGATTGAAATTGAATTTGAAAATCAACCCAACTTAAAAACGAAACTTAGAAATTACGAAGATAGATTAAGTGTTTTATTTACTATAAACCGAACTTATGGGTATGTTCAAGATAACAAATATTTGGATTCACTGATTTATTGTCAAAAATTAATTTCATATCACAAATATATTTTCTAAATATAAATATAGCTGTGTCTGTATTATATATAAAAATACCAACGGGAGATATATTCCTATGTAAGTGCTTAATAACACACATATGCTTTATTTTTTCAATTATATCACAACCAATGTGATATGCTATATGTTTAGCTAGAAATATATTTTACGTGTGAATAGCTAAGGTGCAGCTGAGCTTAGCAGTACGATTGATCATCAATATTTATATGTTTAGGTCGTGGCCCAATATCACTGAGTTTTACTAGAAATATTTTAGACTATAAAAATAAAATAAATAAAAACAAAATGAAATGAACTAAGAAGCAATTGTCACGAAATACGAATATCTATGAGCGTGCGATTCAATTAGGAGCCCTGCTGCGCTGTCAAATATGGCTGAAGTAAAAAAAGAAGATATTCTTTTTGACACCGACGATGTAAATTTTAATTTGCACCCAACTTTACGACGCTCTTTACGCTTTAACTGGTGCTTGCAGCTTTCATTTCATCGCAGTTGTATGTTAGATAGAATCAACGTTCAAATATTTTATTGTTATTTAGGGTTTCAATGTAAAAGTGGAGAAATTCCAAGTGAATATAGGTGGACGGTTGATTTGATTTTTTAACGTATTGATATACGCTAAAAAATCATTAAACTTTATCTTGAAAAATTGCTCATAAATATACACTAAGGTGACGACTACTACAAGTTACGGTCGATTAACAAAAGCCATCATTAGGGCCTTTATGCCCGAAAACTAAAATAGAAAACAAAGCTATATTGGAATAATTAATTTAGATATAAACTGTACCCAGCTACTGTACTGTACTAAAAACTATAAGTTTAGAACTAAGAAGGACGCGGTGTTAAAGTACTGATGAGATTAGGTAAAGACGTTGGTCCCTGGAGAGTAACAGAGAGGAGAGTGCATGTGTTGTCGGCTATACTTGTACGCTTGTGCATTATATATATTAAGTATGTCTTGAGTAGTTTGGCCCCAATGGATTTCACTGCTGTTCCTCAATTTGGCTAAGAACATTGTTATGTTTCTCAGATTATTCTGAGCACGCATTGCATTGTCCGGGATTGGAATGTGCCCGAAGTGGCTTGCCACCTATGACATCACGGGCCTCAGTACCTTAGCTAATCGTGGGTGTTCTAGTATATCTACTGGACTTACGATTTGTGGATGTACTAGCGCACCTCTGCCAACCTCTTTGGGGATAACAGGCGTGAAGGTACTTTTTTAACATTGTTAAGTAGTTAATTGAAAAAATAAATCTATCTATATAATAGATTATACAGCAAAAGGTTCAGTCTGCACAAAATCTCAGAAACTACAACTAGAGCTAGATGTTTTAAATTTTACCTGGAAGCTTTTTATGACGTGTCCACAAAGTTGAGCGTTTGCTAAATTGGGTATAATTTAAGGGTGTATTTTCTGACTGTATGTGTGTATTAATTTTATGTGGGTGGGTGTATTCATTTTATTTATGACGCCCGATGAAATGGGCACGGATTGGCTAGTTGGAATAATAAAAATAATGTATATAACAATTATATGTTATTAATAACAGATATACAGACCAGCTAGCTTAACTGAAAATAAAGCGAATAGCAAACGCTACTCAGACAGGAGCCTTGGACTTAAATTAAAGGAAATGATATAAATAATTCATTATTGTGCTCCAAGGAAGGAAACAAAATCTTATCTCGCTTAAACCAAATTGCTACGCCAATTAGAGGGAAGTTTTTTAATGTCCCACGATAACGTATTCCCTTACTGATTTATCTCACATTAAAACTTTATTTCGAAATAACTCTGCCATCCCCAGGGCTAAAGTATCCGAATAGAAATAGAAATATCTAGAAATCGATATGTAGGTGGTGTGGATTGTGACTCAGGTGAAAATTTCATTAATTATTAATAGGACTAATTCCCGAACATAATAATTGATGTTAAATTGTAAAATAGGTCAGAAGAAAACCTAATTAACACTTATAAATATAGCGTTAAATGCCATCTTGTGTTTGGTTTGTAGTTTGCAATATTATCGTTATTGTTAGCTATTTATTATAAATGTTAGCCGTTAGCTAAGGTATGGCTAATCTGAAAATAAGTTATCAAGGCTCGAATTAAGTGTATTTCGCAAATAACTCTTGTTCCACTGTATGCATAAAATGTACGTAAAAACCTCTTCCTAAAAAATGTGTGAGACAGTTTTCATGATGATTAGTTTTTCGGAATGAAGTAACGTAAAACCTATATTTTACCTGGAAATGAGTGATTTGTCTAAAAATATTTTCTTTTTATAGTATTGGGGACAAGTGAGCAATCGGATCCTTTCAACGACTACTGACGCCCATGAACATTAGCATTATTATGCCGATGCGTTGCCCTCCTTTTCATCCGCCACCCCATGGGTCACTGGCTACTCACAAACCGCACGAAACGCGATACAGTAGGTGTCACTTTACGGCGGTATCAAGTGAGCGAGAGGTACCTCCCCGGCAGTGCCGGCCAAATTCCGTTGCATAGGAGGATGTAGCGCCATGCAACATGCATGGCACTACCGCTTTCTAAATCATAACATATTAATAAATTTCATGACATTAATTATTGTAGATGTGCAAAAAATGTTTTCAGTTCCGCAAGTGGTACCCCACGGAGATGGCAGAGAGATATAAAATATTTATATTAATTATCCACGTTGAGTAAAAATACTTGTCACCTAGTTTAAGACTGCCAATTTCATTTAACTAAAACCAGGCTAGGAGATAGCCAAAGAAATCCCTGTACTTGTACCTATATACTTTGTATTAAAAGTACAAAAATAAACAGATATCTGGAATAACTAAGCTCCGTTTAAACTATATTTATGTGCTCCAAAAAAATACTTACAACAACAATTTGTTATTAAATCATTTTTAAGATCAAAAGTTCGAACTCATCGGACCTGACTCGTTTACATTTCTTCCAACGTGCCCTGTGCTATCTCGGGTACACCAGAAAGTACATTGTATAGAGGTCAAAGAAACAATAACGGTATCGTTTTCGCGATAGCAGTGCCAGTAGTTGTAATGAAATGTCTCGCCAATTTCAATGAAGTGAATCATCATGCATAGATTTTCACCAACTCATTAGAACATTCTTATTTAGGCGTCGTCTAGGATAAACCTTTTTATTACACCTGACAATATGGTATATATTATATCAAATAAAAATGTTCCGTTACAAATTTCATATCATTACGAATAGTGGTGCTTAAATATTAAAAGTGTCCAAAAGGCTCAACGATAAAGCACATCTGCTTAGGTATTTACTTTTATATTTATGTGATACTGTCCATTTTTCCCAGAATAATAATCGGAATAAAGACATCGAGGGAGTAAATGTTTATATGTTATTCTGGTAAATAAGCTACAACATTGTCAAATTTCATCAAGATCCGTTTGGTAGTTACATACATTCATAAATCCATCTAAACCTTCGCACTTCTAATTAATAAAGATTAATAACGAAATATATAATTAACCTCAGTAAATCATTATGTTGCTTCAATTATGAATGCCGCATAGAGCATCAGACGACCGGCTTGGTAACGTGGCGTAGTAGTTAGGTCATGGATGTTTATCTATGTATTATATGTGTTTCTATAATAAAAATCTTAAAAATATAAAAAATCTTAAATTTATAAAAATATTAAATATATTACCGTTGTCTTGGTACAGGTACTAATCCTAAGGACACTTGTGTTGCAGGTAACACAAGTGTCCTTAGGATACTTATACAGGACTAGGCTAACTTGGTGAGATAAGTCCACAGATATTATTATTATTATTATTGTATTATAGCATAGGGACAAAGCCAACCAACAAAGAAAAATACAACCGTTAACGTCCGATTGTCTGCGCTGATGTGTTGCCCTCACTCCATCCCCCAATGTGCCTCCAGACTCGCACGAATCGCATTAAACTCGGTGGCATATACATAATTTTTCGACCGTAGAATACTCCGTAGTATTCTACGGTCGAAATCTCCGTAGATATAGGTACTTCTCGGTCGTACCGTTAGATATCAGGATGAACAGTTACGTATGACATTTATGACCTCACTACATTGATTTACAAATATACAAGACACAAGATGTCATACTGAGCCATCATACTGAAACATCCTTTTCGGATTATCATGATTCTGTTTGTATACAAACGTACGTTTTGGAAAAGTCAACCTGAAGCGCATGATTATAAGGCCGTTTTATGACGCAGATTCTATTTGAAAGTCGTGCAGTATTTAAATAAATTGTTTTGCAAACTCATCTTTATGCGCACGCGTTTAAGTTGTATTTCACACACTGCTTAAATTGACATGTCTTGCCTCAATCACATTGACTTTTATGCGGATGGCTTTGAGACAGTGTCTATGTATGCATCCTGTTATTTTTGTAAGTCGCTGTATTGACCAAATAATGTAGGTATTTACTCACTTCAACTGGTGTGTTGTCTGCGTAGCTGCCGTCGTACTCCGAGCCATCGTGCAGGTGCGCGCCGTATGGTCCCACAGAACCCACTACTAGGGGTGGCTCTAAAAGAATATGAAAAAGAAATCTATGACAATGACGCTATATGTATCAGTACCGCAATTTTTGATTACACCAACGCCTGACTTAAATTATCATGAATTAAATTGTATTAATTTATCGAAAACGAAAATTCAAGCTCTTAAATATTAATTAATACCATTTTGATGCTGATTAAATTTTTACTGAAAACATATTGGCATCTATGTAATATTATTATTAGCTCTTTCGATACTGTGGAACTTATAATGGCTTAATGTATATAAAAATTAAAGAAGCCCCAAGGCAAAGTTTCCTTTATACACTTTATTTCGTACAGTTAATAAAATGCCTACATTTTATGACTTTCTCGCATCTGCCTTGATTCTTGTTTCTTTGTGAAGATATTTTCCATTTTTGATCATCGTTCAGTTAAATTTATTGTCGTTATAAATAAAAAAAATATGTTTACGTTCAGTATTCATACGGTTTATTATCTTACCTATACTTATTACCTAGCCTAATTATACCTGTATACAGGCTTCTTCTTTGGTTTCCTGGGGAAATGCATGGTCTTGTGTGAGATCCGGCGGGTGTGATACTCGCGGATGAACCGAATATCCACTAAATCATTGGTGCCATTGGCCGCCTCAGCTGAGGTGCCCCGGATCTGTCAGCAACAGGACACTTCGGCGACTGGCCAGTCAATCGTAAGTGACCGGACTCCTCCAAAATAGAGGGGCCGATCAGCCCCCACCGATGTAACCCATTGCACGTATCCGTCGGGGACGTGGGATGGTTTATACAGGCTGAGTGATGAGACATTATCTCTACTCACAAACGTAAAACGTGGGTATAGTTAAATAAAATAAAAAAAATGTAATTTAAAGATAAAAAAAAATATAATTAACCGTCGCATTTTATGTAAATTAAAAATAAAAAAAATATAATTAACCGTCGCATTTTATGTAATGTGTGAGTTACTGGTATCTCTAAGTTACTCTTACCCCATTCAGGATAAGAGTCGAGGAGAGCAACACGTCTACTTCTCCGTGCCGACAAATCCACCCGTAAATATCCAGATCTTTATGCGGATGATTGTGGCCGATAT
>JAFELO010000157.1:351381-374721 GCA_017140195.1 Eumaeus atala
AATTCTTCCAGGTACAGAGTGCGAGCTTGCTTGGCCAACTCCACCGCTCGCATGATGAGTTGATACGCTAGTTCTGGGCTAACATTCAGATGCTGCACGAACCCTTCAATCGAAGCTTGATATGTGTTGGTTATAATTAAATGAGCACCAGCTGTGAACAAAAATTACATTATTGTATTTTATTACAGTATTGTATTTTATTACATTATTGTATTTTATTACATTATTATATTTTATTTTTACAGAAACATGGTATGGTAATTATGGTAGTAATGCCCTCGTAGCTGTATTTCGCCAACGGCAGTCACTTCTATAGGCTAGCCAGCTGTGCAGGAGGTGTTCACATGTGGGCATAATTACTGTCTCTTCGCCCACATTCTCTTATTCCATTAGAATGATTGCCATGTCCGGCTATCATTCTAATGGCAATTATGTTAAAAAAAAAATAAACCGATAAACAGAATTTTTTAAATTTTTATTCAGGATGAATTAAGGAATACTTATAACATATTAATTAATCTTAGATTTACTCTAATTGAATAGAACCATATAAATACTAATACACATAAAATATAATTAGATAATAATTTATAAATTATGAAAATAAATGAATAAATTTTTTAGCATCTTAGATTTCTTTTATAGTTTTGGAGCGTGAAAGAACAATCAGAGTTTTTCGCGATTACCGGCGCCCATGAACATTCACATAATCACTCTGCTGATGCATTGCTCTCCTTCAAAAAGGGCCACCTGCAACTCACAAACCCTACGAAACGCGACACTGAAGATGTCACTTTACAGCGGTATCATGCGAGCGAGAGGTACTTTCGCGGTCGTGCCGGCCCAATTCCGTTGCATAGGAGGAAGTAGTGTAATGCATTGAACATCCACATAATTATACTATTAATTATGTGGATGTTCATGGGCGTCGGTAATCATAAAAGAGGCTCCGATTACTCGTTTGCCCCCTATTCTATATATAAAAATTGGGCTATATTTTGGATACTACGCTAAACATACGTGATCATTATGCTGAATATACACTATGTTCCTTATTCTATTCAAGACGTCACTGGTTCCCTTCCCCTGTTCCATTATCTGGATGTCAGGGAACAACGGCGCTGAGAATATTTACACAATATTCCCAATTTTTATGCCGTGTGACACTCCCTTTCAGTGTGAAGTTCCATTACTGTGTACAATGTAGTTTTTTTATATGTAGGTATTATGAAACTACTCATCTTTTACTGATTGTTGTAAAGTGTAAGTTGCAGTTATTTTCTGTGGTTATGTTATCTGCTTGTCAAATAACAGTGTATCTGGTATGGTCTGTACACACAATGAAGTAGTTCTAATCTGTTATGTTCTAAATACGTCTAAAGTTACCTTACTACAAAGTATATATAATTAACCATAACTTTAACAGTGTTTTCGTTCCCTTAGTATTCTTTATAAAATCTTTGAACCGTTGAGAATTAAATAAATATCGTCTTTAATGGTAACGTCGATGGCGCACTCGTGCAAACTTCTTTGATGAGCGCGGCACCGGGACCGTGAGACACAAACCTTTGTGAGTGCAGGGCAAATTAAACTCTCGAGACGGAATCAACTATCTATGATTCATTTATTAATTCCTCTTAATAACATAGGAAGGACAGAGAGGAATAGAAATTAAAGAGAGAAAGAGACATTAAAGAGAGGTTTGACGTTACGTCGTACATAGAACTAAAGACATTATTAATTATTATTTATTTATTTACACTAGCTATGTTTTGCAACTAGTGGCCAATGCCTGTACTGCCGAGACGAACTTATAAACAAGAAGAAGGACAAATGAAGACAATTAGCAGATTCTAGAACTTTCGAATTCTTGTCGAAAGATTTTGTCAGGACTTAAGTACTGTAAATAGGCATGACACAACATCACTGCTATATTTTATTTAATTTCATCGTAACGCATGTTAGTTAGGCTTTTCCGAAATCGGTAGCTAAATGCACCTATGTATATGTACGTATATATAATAATGTTATAATAATATATGTGGACTAACCACATCACGCTACCTCGTCCTGTGCTAAGTTCCGCAAGGACTTGTGTTACATATATATTTAGTATTTTTACTATAGAAATACGTAATGCATAGATAAACATCCGTGGTTCTATCCTAAGCGGGATCCTAACCCGCGACCTCTGGCGTAATACTCGGACTAACCGCGATAAAAACGTTACCAACTGAGCCAATCGGTCGTACATATAACAAATTACTCGCGAGAAAGTTACTTTATTAAAGAGATTATTTTTAAATTCATCTCCTTTAGAAGTTAATATTTTTTCAAACAATTCTCTAATAATACGAAATAAAGTCATGAACATAATAGAATTACTCAAAACAAAGTAAATCCTAAGCGCACGAATATAATAATTAACGATAATATGAATTGTATAATAAAACTACGTTACTATTGTAAGTATTATCTTATCTTAATTAATGTTTTAATTAAGGGTAAATACATTCTAAGCTGATGCAATGCCTTATCCTACGGACAACCTATCAATACAAATAATATACAATTTGTATTTAAACACCAATGGAGAGTTTACTACGCACAATTTTCGAACGGAGATGTCATTTCTTTTTAAAGTAGACTTCTTTCTGCGTAATTACGTTCAGAAAAAACGGGGACGCAAATGAATTCTCCTTTTTTACTACCAACTGTCGTTGTACGAAAACAAAAACGGAGAATTTGTTACTTGGAAGAAACTAATTGCATAGTGACTAGACGTGCTAGGAATGGAAGCATATTAAAGACAAGGTGATTAATGACGGCGGCGTCATGTAGCCAGGCTCAAGTGCCAGGCCCCGACAAGACGGGAACATGTTCGGCCGCCCCGTCTCTTCTACAATGCAAATTGACGGCACTACGATAACGTCTACCTACGTATGTTATATAGTCGATTCTCAATTAGCATACTATTACTCTATTGTAATTTTAAATCAATGCAATCATTACAATAAAACAAATCAAAGATGCAGCGGTTTATATGCATATTTTCTGTGGGATCACACGAAAATTAATATCTATAAGGTTGGCGTTTCAGACATTTTATATTTCAGATAACTTTTTTTATAGAATAGGGTGGTAAACGAGCAATCGGAGCCTTTTCACGACTACCGACACCCAGGAACATCGATATAATTACTATGCCGATGCGTTGCCCTCCCCCCCCCCATGCGCCACCAACTACTCACAAACCGCACGAAACGCGAAACTGAAGAATAACTTTACGGCGGTATCATGTGAGCGAGAGGACACGGTCGTGCCGGCCCAATTCCATTGCATAGGAGGCTGTAGTGTCATACGCCATGCATGGCACTACCACCTCATATACAGCATGGCATTACCTCTTTCTAAATTTGTTCAGTGAAAATAAATCAGAACTTCAGTTACCATGAGTAGCTATAGCTTATTACAGCTGTGCAACACTAACACTACACGCCACAATAGCGACGCCGTCTACTGAGCAGTGTCTGGTGGGACTATGCACTCATAACTTACGTGAAAGCACCCTTTGATGTCCAACGAAAAGGTGATAAATACTCGGATCTATAAAGAATTCCCAACGTAAAAATGGTCGTAATGTTACAATCATTTATACTTTAATACTTGCGAGCTTCTCTCGACGCCCAGCGACGTAGCGCCGACCCATTTCCCTACGAAATGTTGATTTATCGTCTACTTTTAAAATTTCGCTTTCATAATTACACTCTCAGATGAGGGCGATGTTTTTTATATTTATTCATATCATTCCCTCTATAGCCGACTGGCAAAGCAAGGCAGTGGGCTTCAGCCTCCAGGGAGTTATTTGCTTGTAGACAGACACTTTCAGCTTTTCCTTATGAAAAGAAACGGTCCGTTTTGTGGCGAAGAAAAGCGCTTTCATAGGACGATGACATGAGACGAGGTCATTCTCTCACCCTCTGACGCAAGGAAATGCCAAGCTAAAAGCGACCTAACGCATGATTTGTCAAAACAACCGTCGCAACGGAGTACTTTGTTCGTATATGTGTGTTCGGAGCGAGATCTGTAATGTATCCATATTCATTCAGCCAGCGCCTCTGTGCTGGAGACAATGCAATTACTTTCAACATTACAAGGCTTGTACAATATACGTGACTGAATTAGACGACATTTACGAGACGCTAAACGTTTGATTTGATAGGGATCCTTTGTTTCGAATAGACTTAAGTTCACTTGGTAAGGAAAGACGATAAATTAGCCTTCCTTTTTTTTTACACATTATAAATTTCTGTTTCTTAAATGAAAAAAAGGAAAAAAATTCTGGACTCCTTATACTTCTGTATCGTTGGCTGGACTCTATAAAATATTTTTTATTTATTAAATTATGAAATGATTACTTTCTTGGTGTAAAGTCTGATAAATTATTATAATAACATTCCCTCAGTATCCTAGATCTGAAGTTCCATAGATTTCACAACTTTGACGACCGATTGGGGCAGTACAGTGTATTGTATACACGTGGCTATGCCGTGCCGGGGCTGGCGGGTTCCAATTATCTGTGTATTTCTAAGCGAAGGCCGCTCCTCACTTATATACACTGGTGTAAAGCTGTGCCACATGTCTGCAATCTGTCGGTGATTTTTACGGGAGTGAGTTATCCGTAACAGAAATCTGAAACTGTAGAAAAAAAAATACTGTAACAATATATTTATAATTTAATCTACTTCTGACTGCATGATCGATTTTATTACAGTATTTATATTTTTAATTGGGAACAGCAGGAGGAAAACGTATCTGCATGATTTAATTTTACGGATATCTATGGGTGTCGTTAGTAGTTGAAGAGATCCGACTGCTCGCCTGGCACTCTATATCAATCAAAGGCAGGCAATGAGATATGTTCGCCTGGACTGAAGGACGAAAACTTGTTGTTACTCATACATAAGCCAATTGATAGATTTTCAAATACTTGTTCTGACGAAGGAGTATAACACACCTGCATTGGACATGTTACAGTACATAAGTGTTTGTGCATGCACAAGTGCATGCTCTATTCCCCCTTGTTTTGTATTATTGGAGAGAAAACAGGCGCAGTTCCGAAGGTCGCCAAGACTCCGGACTGTTATAAGAAATTGAAAAACTGAAATCCTAATAATATTATTTTTGTTTGGTCCGATACGGGATTCTAACCTGGGGCCTCACGTCTGTAGCCGAAGCATCAAAAACCTGTATTTCATGCCGTATGAAGAGTGCTGACTGCTGAGAAGATTAATTTTATATTAGTTCACTTATCAACGTTTACTATTTATCTCTTATCTATATATACCTGTTAATAAACAAAGTCCCCAAGAGTTGTCTGTCTGTATGTGATAGATTTTGTCAAAATCTACAAAACTAATTTTGATGCAGTATTCACCCATGGATAGTAGTTATTTGTAGACGAAGCCGGGACGGAGCGCAAGTTATAAAATATACGCTCCTAGACAACATTCAATCTTTGTTATGTACATATTTTGATTAATGGTTATTCTTTACAATAATACTACCTCAACTTGAAATAAAAGAACAGCAAATTTATCGCGAAAGCGACCGTTCTACTAGCAAACAAACAGATAAACTTAAGAATATTTTCTAATTTTGTCGTGAACAGTCTATTAATTGTCTTGAGAATAAAATCTCATTCTGCATGCCCAAGGTTGGTTTCATATTGTTATAGTACCTAGTAGTCTTGCAGGTATATCAAAGTGCTATGTGGGATCAAATATTTAAATTACCGCCACCATTTCAAAATTATGTTTATTATATACGTCATGTGCATGTAAATGTACATCAAGAGTGCACATCGTAAAAATGTATTTTTAAATTTATTACTGCGCAAAATTATGTTTTACGCAATATTTCGTTGTGACTATAACGTGGCACTTGACGCTCCCGCGAAATGTTGTCACATTATCATTAGCCCCTTTCCGCCCTGAATGGGGCCTATGTTCCCAAGTGTTTGGCCTATTTACATCTGGTAATGAACGCCTCACAAAATGTAATGAGCACTTTTAACGAAGACTTCACTTATACTGACAGAACAAAACTGTAATGTAAAGATTATTTAAAATAAAAATATTTTGTGTAAAATATAATGAAAACATTCTCACACGAATATATCTTTCTTAATAATTTTCGTAGATTGGTAAAAGATAAATATTAGTAATGCAATTAAAAATGCAATCGGTACTAAATAGAGAAGAAAACAAATGGCACATGACACACAATATCTTTTTGTTTCGTTGTAATGCTTATTAAATTTGTTTTGGTTTAGGTCACAAAATACAATAGATTGATTCTATTAGACAGTAAATGATCTAGTTTTAAATCATAACAATGGGTACATACCCATACAATAATACATACAAAATATACACATTATATTTTTACACCTGTGGTTGAGAGATTAAGAGCATATAATCCACACTACCTTGCAGATTGGATTATTTAGATCTTAAGCAAATACCTTCCACTAAAATGGTTAATATAATTTCGTTACTGTATATCGTGATCGGATACTTTAGTTTAGGGGGAGACCCTTATGACTTCGGTACAAACTTTGTCGGACAGAGAAACACCCAATATAATACGTTCAATAGCCCGTTGAGCTACCGCAAACTTGCGGATCAGACCAGAGTTGTACGCATTAGTTGGAGACTATCGTCTTCAATCTCTGCGGTAAAGGTGACGTAAGAATGTGACGAATCACGCACGAATAGGCTCGCTGAAGTGGCAATGGGTTGGTCACACTCTCAGAAGAAAAGATGGCAGATGGAGTGGAGGTCGCCTTTAGGAAAACGTATTGTTGGGCTCAACCGTTCAGGTGGGAAGACGATCTGGTGTTCCTTGAGAGAGGCCTATACCCAGCTGCGCCCGATAAGAGTTGATAATGATGAATTATGAAATATCGTGACACAGAATTAAGTATTATAGATGTATTCTATATATTACGGATGTTTATTTATTTACCAGAAGGCTGTCGTTCTCGTCTGTTCATTTTCGCCCTCCTAAATCACCTCACGAAATAAATACGTGACATCCCTGAAATATAAAAATATCCATTTTCAATTACCTCTTAGAAAGTCGAGGTGTGTGTTGACGATCTCGTTGGGGTGCGTGTGCAAGAAGCGCGCACTCCAAAGAGGGTCGCCGTCGATGACGTGTCCCACGTGGCAGGAGAGTTGTGTCGAGAACCCACCGTCCAACACGACGATGTGCGGCGCCTGCAACGTGTCCCCATTTGGTGGGGTCATGTTTGTGGTCCTGTAGAACGAAGAAAAACTAACTATATAACGTGAATTGTAAAACATCGCACATTTTTAGGACACGGCAGATAATGGTGAGAATCTAGTCAATAATTCTACAATAAAATGATAACTTTGCTTAACTACATAGCAAACTTCACCAAACTTAGAGTCATCATTTTCAGAAAAAGTGGGCACCGCATGATATCGATAGAGACTTGCAACTACAAAAGATCAACTACAAAGCGACGGCGACTAGTAGCCACCCGGTCTAGGTAACCGTATAGTAAATTTTTTAAAGATAGTAGTAGTTCGAGTACTGAACATGCTCTGATATTTTGCACAGTATCTTACAAAATATCCTGTATAATAGATTCCAGAAATTCAATAGGGAAACTTTATGTTTCATTAAAGATTTTACACAGAACTCGGCTGTAATAACAATATTTACAGCCGATATGAAGCTAGAACGCCAGGAAGGATACCTCTCGCTCACACGATACCGGTAAAGTGACAGCTATACACTCGCGTTTTCAGGGGTTTGTAAGTAGCTGTTAGCCCATTTGAGAGTAGGGTGAAGGCAACGTATTTATTTGTGCTGGCTAACCAAACTTTGGTAAACTTCCGATGCGATGACGACATATAGGAAATCTTTTGAGTGAGCAAGTTCTTGATGATACTATTCATATATCATCACTATATTCATATTAGTAAATATGCATCGTGTTGAAGTGGTTAGCATGTTCGCCCACGTTGTTGTAGTGTAACCACGTGTTGAAGTGGTGAGCATGTTCACCCACGTTGTTGTAGTGTAACCACGTGTTGAAGCGGTGAGCATGTTCACCCAAGTTGTTGTAGTGTAACCACGTGTTGAAGCGGTGAGCATGTTCACCCAAGTTGTTGTAATGTAACCACGTGTTGAAGCGGTGAGCATGTTCACCCAAGTTGTTGTAGTGTAACCACGTGTTGAAGTGGTGAGCATGTTCACCCAAGTTGTTTTAGTGTAACCACGTGTTGAAGCGGTGAGCATGTTCACCCAAGTTGTTGTAGTGTAACCACGTGTTGAAGCGGTGAGCATGTTCACCCAAGTTGTTGTAGTGTAACCACGTGTTAAAGCGGTGAGCATGTTCACCCAAGTTGTTGTAGTGTAACCACGTGTTGAAGCGGTGAGCATGTTCACCCAAGTTTTTGTAGTGTAACCACGTGTTGAAGCGGTGAGCATGTTCACCCAAGTTGTTGTAGTGTAACCACGTGTTGAAGCGGTGAGCATGTTCACCCAAGTTGTTGTAGTGTAACCACGTGTTGAAGTGGTGAGCATGTTCAACCACAGCCGTGAGGTCCTGGTCCAGTGACTGTGGTCGAACATGTTGGGACGAAAATGTTATTGGGATTTTTCAATTTCTAATAACAACCTGAAGTCAGGAAATTGGCGGTGCTACACCCCCGTGCCCCTTCGGGCATGTTAAGCCCGTCACTCCTACGCTTGATTTCTCTCCGATCGTGTCGGATTGCCACACCATCGTAATATGCGATGACAATAATAATGGCATAATAATAATAAGCCTCTCTTAAGTCTAACTCCATTTTCGGCTCGCCCAGGAGGTGCCACGTAAGGGGGGGCATTGAAGGCTTTAAGCTAGATAGCTTGTTTCTAGAGCTCCGTTGGTCATTGATAAGTAGATACTTATCAATGACCAACGGAGCTCTAGAACCACCGATATACGATGCGACCTAGAATTAGATTACTACTAAATAAATGATCCCAATCAGAAGCGCAGGAACAAACGTATACTCTTATTACACCAATATAATTCAAGAGTGCACTTGTGCCTGTGCACACACTTGTGCACTACAATATATCCTGCGCAATTGGCTAGTCACTATAAAGATGGTCACCGTGGTCGAAATTTGGCTATGACAACATTATTATATTATTCATATTAATATATTAGGAGACATCTTATTGCTGATTATAGTATTCCCGCAGTTTTCAATCCGATGTCAAGGCTTGCTAACAAATACTCGGTACAACACAAAGGCAATAACTCTGGACACGTGTCAAACAGACGCCTGAGCTTTGGGGTTTAAAAGGTGTTTGACTTGAACAGCTCAAGTTTCACTTACCTGACTTCGCATCAGCTACCTGTAATGCTACAGAGGATAAAATAAAGTTTACACCACTATTAAAGATAGTAGTCCCATGCTGATTTGCAGTTAATTTGAGCCGGCACCACCGGGGCATCACTGGCGCACATGATACCGCCGTAAAGTGATGGATCACATAACGTTTTGTGCGTGTTTGTGTATCCGGTGCGTAGCGCGTCTGCATAGCCGTGTGGTAGTCAGTGCAGATAAAATGTTATAATTAAGAAAACATTTTCTTGAAATCACATCCGTTCGTGAGTTGTCGGAGGCCAGTCAAGAGGCGGGAGAGGATGTCTATGGGCGGCGATAGTCACCGAAAGGCTCCGACTGTTCGTTGGCTCCGTTATAAATGAAAAGGCGCCAAAAAGCGATATTTCTTCATTCAAATATTTCGAATTGTTGACGACAACCAAGATGCCTATTTAGACTAAATGACCCGATCTAAATATACAAAATGTATCCCAGAGGGAAGGATCCAAATTTTTTTCAAGTAGAAGAAAGTATATGTGTATACTACAGAAGAAAATATTGTCCGCCAGGTAACATAAAAAATAAAAAAATATAAATAGTAATAACTCATCTTATTTTGACTTTCACTATCTGAGTAGGATATCTTTATCAACTTTGTATTTTGAACTCTCGAATGTTAATTGTTTATCAACATTAATATCGCGTACATGATATTGAGCGAGAAATGTTATCTGTACTAATGACGAGATCGATTTGGTCGTTTTAGTATTTTCGAGTTATTAAATACGGCGACGTGAAACCACAAAATCGATTTCGCTATCATACGTCTGAATCTCGCCAACATCTCGGTTTTATTTGCAATTTATACCACTCATAAAGTTCTTTTATTGTTTGCTACCTAAATATTTCAGTAAACGGACCTTTTAGTTTAATTATACGAGGGAAATATACGGTGAAGTTATGTGCGGAGGGCTCAAGGCTTTGTTAGTTGTGCCAACAGAAAGCTGATAGCCTGGGATCGCTTTAATCCCCATTTATTATATGTATAATGTATATTTGACATCATAGTCAACATGTATTATACGATCGGCCGCATATTTTCAACATGGACGACACATTTCATTATCATCGAAATAACTATCTGTTTGGCCATTTTGACTAGACTTGCGACGGCCATTTCTTGAGTTGTTACTTTTGAACTTAGTCCTTTAGAGGTACGTGTAGATGAGTCATCTCCATGAGGCTTTGCCTAGCGTAGTAGAGTTGCTTTCTATCAATATCTATGCTAATATTATAAAGAGGAAACATTTAATTATTTGTTTGTTTGTTTGCATTGTATATTATCAGTGATGAGCATAGGCTATATAAAAGTCTATAAAGCGTTTTGACAAACAAAAATATACATACAACCAACCAAGCACAGGCATTTTGTACCCGCTGTACTAGATTTTTGGATCGTGCTAGTAAGCAGGGCCCCATAACTACATCTGCGTAGTTCAACTTGGAGAGAACGAAAGATTCGCATAGTTTAATGCGAAGATTAGTGCTTATAAGACTTCAGATTTTATACAATACTTTTAATCTGTAGAAACAGCTGCTTGCAGTTTTTATAATGTGTTTTTCAAACCGCAAGCCTTCACCCATCAGTAGTCCTAAATTACGAATCTCGCCGACTCTCTCTATACGGTTACCTCCTATACAAATAGTGGGCATATTTTGTACTGTTTTGTAAAATTGTGCTTTAGTGCCCATGATCATATATTTCGTCTTACTGGGATTCAGCACGAGAGCATTTGACCACTCAGATACGCGCGCCAAATCGTCATCTATCTTATCTAAAGACTCGGTTACTTTGTTAGGGTTAAAAGACAAATGTATTTGGATATCGTCTGTATAGATATCGTATCAGCAATTCATCAGAATGTGACAGTGCACCAACCTGTGCGAGTGAAGCCGCTGGGCATAATTAGTAATAAATAAATTGTGCTAGATTCTTATTTAATTGACTTTTGCATAAAATTTTGCAAAATATAAGTACTTAGCCTGGCCATGAATACTGTTACAATGAAAAATAAATAATATATTACATTTGAATTTTGATTCTGTAATTTTTAAATGTTTGTACATTGTGTTTTCACATCTTGTGGTGCCAATACATTGTACAATATGTTGCGATATTAAAATGAAAAAGAGAACAGAATCGCTATGACTGCACTACTCAAAGTAATGTGTGGAATCAAATGCAATTTTTAAAACTCTCCATACACTTGATATTAGTCAAATGTTTTCGTATGAGAAAGATATGGCCGTCCACTCTATATTCACACGAAAAAGGTGTTCAAAGCTGTAAAGGAAAGAATTCGAAGGAATCCTGTCAGAAAGCAAAGATTTTATCTCGGGAAATGAAGGCAGCACTTAGATGCATGTCGTGTATTTTAAGAAGTGGGTTAGGACTTGCAGTCTATAAGAGCCTACTTCTTAACTGATAAATTAAAGATGAATAGGGCGGTAAAATCGAAACAACTATTGAAACGATACGCAAAGGGGTCACCGAAAAATTGGATGAGATTTTTTTTTACAATTAAGCAACATTTTAAGAAACAAAATGACCGTATTTAGTATGTGCAAAGCTCTAAGGAAGCTTCACAATTGGTCTACGGAGTGCAACGTGGGCATTATCCGACTTCAGTGAATGTTTGGTGGGGTGTTAAGGGTGAAGGAGTGACTCAGTCATATCAAGGTATCAATCTTGATATGTAAGTAGCCCTGTAATAACACCATGTTCAATAACCAAATATGGTCCTTCCAGCAAGAACGCTCTGGACTTCGTCAGAGCTGAAGACTGCCCTTAACCTAGTCCGGTTCCAAATCCGCTGGATTGTGATCTATGGTCAGTTCTAGAGATTACAGCTAAACGCCAGGACAATTTGGAGTCCCTGAAACGATCCATACGATTCGCGGTGAAGAATTTCACCATGGAAAGAGTACGTAATAGATGCTATTACGTACTCTTTCCATGGCCTCAACGTTTAAAGGACTGTAGTGCAGCCACTGGAGACCACATCGAATAAGCTTTTTATATTTTCATTATTATATATTTGTATTGAATTAACACACTGTAGAAGTAACAAGTGTTATTTGCAATAAAAAAATATTTTTTCTTTGTTACAATAGTTGTGGCAAGTTATAAGTATTTAAAAGAATTTAAAATATTACGTGTCTCCCTAATGATTGCTGCATCACCGTTGTTAATGAATATCAGTGTTAAGTCTACACCAATATGTAGTACTAATATGTATATATTTTATATAAAAGTATATAAAAAAATTATCACATTGATTTTAAAATAGTAACGAAATGTCCACGAGATAAATCTTAAAAATACGACTAATGAATATTACCTAGACGTATTTCCGATGTTATCTAGTCAGATTATACTGTTATTTATATAACTTATAGATGAAGTCATATTAAGGAGAAATGAAGAAAGAAATTTCTGAAATATATAAATGGTATATATATATATATATATATATATATATATATATATATATATACGACCGGCTCGCTCAATTGTTAACGTGGCGGTTAGTCCACGTGTTACGTCAGAGGTCGCGGGTTAGTTATATTTATTAGTTAAGTATGTGAGTTAGAAATGACTAAGAGTCGATTACCAATGTGCTCATATACATTGTTCAAGGAACAATGTTTGTTTGTGCATCTCGCAATTTATTTTAAAAAACAAAATATCACTTTTAATTTTTAGGGATGCATATTTGCTTTTTACTAATAATTTTAGAAATAAAGCTACTTTTAAATCTAGAATTAAACACTTATAATAGACGAATTTAGTTAGCTTCATTGCAGTTGATTCGGGTCGATTCGACTGGGAAGGTTACATCTCGCTCACACGATAACACCGCAAAGTGGTAGCTATGCTTTCGCTTTTCGTGTAACCTGTGTGTTTCCGTTGGCCTATGGACGAAAGGAGGGCCTCTACTTGTATAAAAACTAACCTCACTCTTATCTTTTACGTCGCCATTTTATTCCAGATATTTTTAAGAATCTAATATTGAAAACATCATTGCTTTTGTAAATGAACATAAATTATAAGTATCTTTTGACGACGGTGACAACAATATTTTAAAACGTCTCTACACCCACCTGGGCTCGGGGACATTAAATTGAAACGAAAGTCTGAAGTGGCTAAAATATTTTTGGAAGAGGTAGCCGACACGACCGGGAACCGGCTTACACGATACCGGCGTAATTTGTCATGGTCCGTGTCATGTTTCGTGCGGTTAGTGAGTAGCCGGTGGCGCATTGTAGGGGAGGTGGAAAGGAAAGCAACGCATAGTAATTATGCTCATGGTCAGTAGTTTAAAAATGTTGCCATTTCTTGTTCCCTTCCTTCTCCGCCTTTAAAATAATTTAAAAATGGAAATGTTTAAAGAGTAAACACTTTTTAAAGGATAGTGGGAATTACATAAAAATAGTTTTATTCATCAAGTAATAACATGAATTTCCATCAAATAGTAACAATACATTCCATCAACTATACAGTAACTACTATTTTTTTTAAACCTACACAAATTTCATTGGTTATTTAAGGCAGTATTTCTATTAACGAAACAAAGAAATAGCAACGGCGTACCTACCCCATGAATTTTATCAGTGATACACAGCCCTCGGGATACAGTATTTTCGACGTGCGGAAAAGGACTTCGTAAAATCCGTGTCGCGTTCTTGTAACCGTCAATAAGATTTGGAATTGAGCCCGTCTCGAGTAAGGTAAGCTGATATAAAATTGCCTGTGTGTATTGTGGTTCGATCGTACGTAGCCGTAGGTAAGGGTTTGAGCTATATAATGTTGGGTAAGTGAGCACTAAAATTATTTAAGACTTTAAGCCTTCGTTGATGAAATATTCACTCATCTCTGTTTTTATTAACTGTTTGCTGCCTTAATAAATCCGATTATATGTATTAGTATATACTGTTAAAGTTTTTGTTTTATGTAATATGCACAATAAAAAACATTTCATACCTTCACTCCGAGAGCTTAAACATTAATTCTCCTTTCATTGCTTAAAAACTATGTAATTAACGATAACTTTACTGATTACTTTTCAAGATTATGATTTCACCTTTAGACAGAAAGTAAGTAGTTCTGCTTTAATAAGAGGTGTTGCCATGCTGCATTACAGTCGAATTAGACCGGCACAGCCGGGCAGGTATCTCTCGCTCACATGACACCACCGTAAAGTGATGTGCTGTCGCCCTTCATGTGGTCCGTGAGTAGCTGGTGGCCCATTGGAGCGGAGGAGGATTTGAGGGCAATGCATATACATAACAATAATGCGGATGTATAAATATATCTAACTACTAAGTCAATATGTAAGTAGTAGCCAGTAGTCGTAAAAGGGTTCATATTGCTCATTTGTCCCCCCTTAATATACAAAAAAATGTATAAAATTAATAGTTTTGTATTTATTTAACCAAATAAGAAGTGCAATATGAATACGCACACTTGCTGGTACTTTCATTCAAGCTTTTCGATAACATCCATCAGATTTGTGAGTTATGGCGCTATAGTGCTTAGCAACAGCGTAAAAGCTTATCAAAAACAATACGTTACCTTTGAACTACAGAAATCTGTACTCTACGTCACATGTAATTACGGAGGAAACAGCGATAAATATTCCTGCGACCACTAGCAGCAATGTACAACATTCATGTAATAACATACGAGCTGTTTCCGAGTTCTATAGTAATGTAACATTACACCATGGAAGACCAGACTGAGCTGACTTACACTGGCTTCCGTTGACACGAATATCCCGCACCAGCCTTTAAATTCAGCAAATTTATGATAAATATAATCATTATATCTCTTACGAAACAAAATAACAGTGGTCTGCTTATTTTAGCTATTTACCACATAAAAAAATCTATACCTTTTATAAAACAAAGACCCTAAAATGAGATAAAACTACATTTACGGATTTTATCGCGGTTTATTTAATTATTTTCCATGGTTACGCGTGGACTCTCCACCCGTGACCATGGTTGCTGTAAAGCTTCTGAAGCGTTGGGCTAGTTGAATAATTAAATAAACCGCGGTAAAATCCGTAAATGTAGTTTTATTGTAAGGAGTAAATTTCGCGTAAACTTAAAACATCAATAAAAGACCCAAAAAGCTGTATGACCGTACATGATCGATTTACCAATACCCGACGCACGAATTTTGATGCGGTTGTCACTCATGGATAAGTTCCAGAGGAAGGTTTTAGTGTATAATTTATTCACGGGCGAAGCCGCGGTCGATCGCTAGTGTAGTTAAATTTTGTAATCGCATTTCTTCTAAGATTGATTTTTTTAAATTTTTTTGATCGATGGCACCTTTTATTTTCTTAAAGTTTTCTATATTCTTGTTTTCAAGACTCAGATAGAAATAAATAAAATGTCATATTCCCTTTGGAATACTAGCAACCTCGAGCGTTACCTATGTAAACTTGCAAGCGACAGCGAATTTATTTAGTTTTACAAATAAATATAGTTTTCAAGTCCAGCTGGCTTAACGTAAAAACTACTTAACAGAATTTGATTATTTTCTTTCTATATATTTTATCTGTATCAAACACAGACCGATACCCACCATCAGAAAGTTCGTAGACTTATTAAATCATTAATATATCTGTGGGAGTGGAAGTATTCCTTAAATAGATATTACCGATACCTAATTTGTTTATTATCAGTAATATCACTTGAGGAGTCAAAGTGGCTTGTTGGACTATGATTGGAGAGAAAAAACATAATATGTACTCATAGAAAAAATAATAACTTGTTATCAGAAAATAAAACGCTGTGTTAATCAATGCAAACAAGCAGGCTCTTGTATTACCAAAATATCGAAGATAATAACCTAAATGTGTACCAAACACACATCACGTGGGTAGCGAAGGTTATTCCAATAATAAAAAAAACGCAATGCCACAGGTAGATGAATATATCTGTATTCGTTAAAAGCAACCTTAACTCAATAATAATAAGACGTATATTACAAAAAATAGAAATACTTACTAAACAGTTAAGCGGATAAACAGGAGTAAAAATAGTTTCGTAGTTATATAATGTTCATAATATTAATTCGGACGAGCACTTTATCACGCGCTACGCACGTTGTTACTACAACAACACAACAAGAACACTGTTACCGATATGCGTACGCGTGAACTGTTCAGACGAGATTGATAAACGTTTGCTCTGTGCAAATATGTTCAATAAATAGTATCACTGATGTTTACATACACTAATGATACATATATAAATGTAATGTTACACAACGCAGCGGCTAGCGTTGTCTTATAAAAAAAAAGAGTAAAGAAATTAGGTACAGTGGTGGTATACATTTTAATGCCGTTGCTAAAATGGTTTGTATTTATGAGCAAATGTCACGAGTAATAATTTAAGCACACACAAATGCTCTATTACCTTGTTTCTTATAATTACCCACTCACATGTTTCGAACGGAATTAAACTATCAATAATATGAGATCTAAAATGTATTTTCTTTATAAAGAATAATATAGAATCAATAAGAATTCGTTTTTACCCGCTGCTTTGCTAAAGTAGCAGTTGGAATCTAAGTACGTGTATTTTTAGTAAAAACTTTATGAAGCTTTAACGGTTTGTCCACTTGCCATAGCGGCAACCAAAATGACCCTTTGCTATATTCGCAGAGAGCCCGAGGGAAAAGCATAAACTGTCTTGTGATCCGCAACGGTTTGGATCGGAAGAAAATAGGAGAATTAAGAAATAATTTCATCACCCCAATCAAACCGGGAGACATTGCAATACTGTAGTGATTTATACAAACCAAGAGGGAGACTTATACAAACTTAGTAAAAAGATAGGGCAGCCTGGAGTGGACAACCTGCTATGTACCACGGAGATAGCAAATCCTAGTAAAAACCATAACTTATTAGCATTTAATTTGTTATCATTTAAGATGTTGTTGTGACCCAGTTAAAATTGTAACGTAACATTTATGGCAAAAATGTCTGAAAGCACGGAATTTATTAAGTTTACATAAATAACTTATTCATGGAGATTGCTATTAATATATATTGTATATAATAGCCACCAATATCCAGTTCCTGTTTTTTAAGTCTTATTAGAAGAATGACATATTGAATATTTAAGGTTTCGCCACTAAACCTACCAGTAATTAATTTGCCGATTCGAATTATAACAAGAAACTCATATTAATAATACTGAACCCATCGCGTGTAATATTTATTTTAAATCGCATTCGAAGCAATTATAGGAAACTACAAACCTGATATCAAACTAAAATCACCAATCGCATAACAATAAGATACACTGTCGATTATTGTAATGATGTTCATGATTATAGAGCTTTAGTCGCAATTTTTAATAACGACTTGGGGTAAAACTTTGTAATCGACAACGAATCGTTGGGTCAATCCGTATAAAGCGATGGATGACAAATATAATGCGAAGAGTACGTACAGATTTACAGATGATATTACAAATGATAGCGAAGTAGCGTCGTATTAACATTGATGATGACGACATGGGTATGATTTTGGTGATGATGGACAAAAAGGATTAAAAAATACGATTACACTGCGAAAATAAATTGGTAAGGTTTACACATTAATTACATCACATTAAAGGTTAATTTAACGATTTCCGTAATGTGCTATGACATTTTGCGGCTCACATTGAGTTGGGATGTCGTGATAAATATAATATTTCAGCACCACCACACAATGTACACAAACTCCGCAATATCATGAAATTATTTGTATTTGTTTTCATTAAATTCCTGCATGTAATTAAGGAAGATGTGTATTCAGTGTCAAGCCTATTTATCTGCTGGACCGGAGTATTTGTCCATTAAATTGTCTTTGATTTGGTTGATTCAGACACCATTTTATGGTGCTAACATTGTGTATACTGGTGTCGAGATTTCTGGATTAAATTAGTGAAAAGTTTATAATAGAGCAGTTTATTTCATTAATACATAATGAAGCACATACATATTTTCCGAGAGATCTTAACGGTAATTAAGATCTCTCGGAAAAAGTGTATGGAAGAAAATGAAAATTAAAGAGTGATAATTAAATTGATGTGATTCCTGACAACGTAAGAAGCTACGAGTACGTAAGTACGTAAGAGAACGTAAGTAGCACTACCGCGTAACCGATAGATTATCTAGTGAGCAACTAACCTCATTCGGCGTTGCTTTCTTCTTTTTTAGAGGACCCACCAGTACTGTTCCTTTAAAAACACAAGACGTCTATTAGTTATATTTTTACATCTTAACTGTTAATTTGTTTATTTTATCAGAAAAAGTAACCACCATTCAGGAATGGGTCAGTGAAATGACCTTTATTTGGTTTGTCCAACTCAAATGGTCTTTGTGAAATAAGTGGTGGTCATTGTGAATATCATTGAAAATTCAGGTCATTCGACATACTATATAGTGTGAATGTTTTGTAAACCGATAAAATACGTTAAAGTAGTTTTATACCTAATTTTTATGAAAAAATTGAGATGTGTAAGGATATATGTATTTTTTTAATTTAGTTATTCATATTACTGATTTAGCTCATCTACTTATTATACAATTTTGAATGATGAAGAGTTTCACCTTGTCTGTAGTAGTAGGACGTACATGACATCTGCTACGTGAGAAGGGGTTAGCTGCGAGATACTCGGGGTGCATTGAGATTCTAGCGTATCAGCTTGGTCATCGTCATCTATAGCACGAGGAAGATTAAGTCGGATGAGCTGGAGCAAAGCCGGTTTTCGGCTTTTTTCATAAGCCCGAGTAATGGGCCAAAAGGCTACATGAGAGGGTATTACCCTTCTTAGGAAGCTATCCGATCATACTGTTATTTTATTATTTATATTGATTGTACTTCTTTTTAGAGAAGTCGATGGGTCTGGATGTTACCACCGGACGGATGCCGGTCGTATTCGCGTCTCGCTTAGTTTTTGACGTGAATTAAGTATTTGACTTTTTCCGGGGAAAAAAATCTACTCTGGTGGTCGTTGCGATCACTTTGGTATGCCTTCCGATCGTGATACAGGTATGGTTAGAGAGATGGGTGGCGCACCCCACGGAAGACTACCGTGCCTTACAAAACCTTGAATCAGAGGTAACTCCCAAGTAAATGGTAGACGTCAAGATAGATGGGAACAGCTCTACGTAGCCACGTTTCTCCCTCGCATACGTTCTACTGGCCTCTCGCGCGGACTCTGAAAATAAAGAAGTGGTAACGCCCCCTATTACTCAGTTAGATCATCTAGCCCTGCAATAGAAGATGACGAGATGGCTGATACCTTGGAGGCTCAGTGCCCTCCGAGTATCTCCCAAATCCTATGTGGAGGAGGTCCATAGAGAAGTAGAGCACCGCCTCTCTCTTACCTCCAGAAGGTGACCGATGATCCCTCATGAGGTCCGTAGCCTCATCAAATCCCTTGTGGCCCGACGGGCCGCGGGTCTGGACGGCATAACGAATAAGGTTTTAGGAGCCTAGCGCCTGCTCTTATAAACCTCCTACAGTGCATCTTCAACGCTTGCACATTCCCAGACTCATGTAACGTTGCCACTGTGATCGGTGCCCACAAGCTGCCGCCCCATAAGCCTCATACGTTCCTTAGGCAAGATCTATATATCTCTTTGTGAATGAGCAATTCGCCCTTCGCGAAAAGCACAGCTGCCTACCATAGGTACACCGCGTCACGGAATTTCGCGGATCCATCCCCACGTGCGCCGTGTTTTTCGACGTAGAAAAGCATTTGACGTCATGCTTAACCGCGCTTTCACCTTCAATAGAGCGTGTTGGAACGAAATCCCTACTCGTCAAGTACAAGTTTTACCCGCTTACCATGCAAGGAAGAAAACGTCGCTTAGAAATAAGCTAACATTATACAATTATGCATAAGACCCCTCATCTCGCATTGCATCGTAGTATTTGCATAAGCTTCCCCCTCGAATATAACTATTTTGCAACGCGTATAAAATAAATTTCTGCGAATGGCCACCGGCTGTCCCTGGTACATTCGCTCATTAGAGCTACACATTTGACAGATTTTGAGCTTTCTACTAGCCTGGGGCATTTCAAAGAGCTCTCCAAAGGCCACTTTGATCGAGCTGCCGCTCATCCTAATCCTCTCCTCACTAAGGCAGCGGACTACAGTCCCAACTGCGTTACAAATGCGGGGCGTCGTCCCAGATACGTTCTGATCGACGAGGATGATCAAATCAAACACAATTGTAACATACATCAAAACAAAATGCAAACAGGTACAACACCACAGCCGCGGCGCAGGTACGATACAACCTGTACGAGGAATTCGGGCGAGAACTATGCAAATCAAACCACAATCACCACATCACCAATCAGCACACACGATAATGTAAGGTCAGCCTTTACTACCGCGCGATGCATCTCGATAGTTATTTAAGCAAATCTCAAATAGCTATCGAGGTGCATCCTTTTGCCTCGAAAGGGGGCCTGTCCTCCCTATCGACCACACTCACTTAGACCATCGTCCGACGTGTCTTATAGTTACCGATGAAACAGCACTAGACACTCCATATCAGCATAGAGCAGGTAAAAACACAAAGGTGGCTCCCAGGATGGTAGCATCACCAGGTTCTATTGTACTGGGAATTTTGTCGAGATGTCTCGATAGAATATCATTTAATTGTACTTTTAGGACGGTCTAGTCGAAAATCGCTTTCGTGAAAACGAAATTTTTACGGGGACCAAAGTCGCATATTACTGGCATTTGGTCTTAGTCTTGCTCGTGTAAGGTCTCATTCCGACTGACGTTGAGTGAGAGGCTTCTGACGAGGGCAAAATCTAGAAAACTTGGGCGCTGAACGGGCCCGTTTTGGTAGGTTCGGGGGAGATATTTGCACGATTTGTTCTGTGTAGATGGAGTTAGCGAGCCTTGGACCCCTCCTCCAGACGGTATGGCAACTGTGGTGAGTAGGTTTCCCGGATGGTTGGTATGCCGAGACTAGCACGATAGGTCGATGACCTGACATACGTAGTTTGCATGGAGAAATTTCTAGGTTCCCTCATTCAGGTGAGTCCAGAAGGACACAGTGAATTGCTCTCTTATAATAATGATATTATTCTCTTCATACAATTTAACAATTTATTTTTCCGAAATTAGCCGGCACGACCGGGGAGGTACACCTCGCTTACATGATACTATCGTAGAGTAACAGCTACGTCGCGTTTCATGCGGTGCAATACAATTATATCGGTAGTCACTCCTAAAAACTCACAAAGGCTCAAACAGTTCGTTTGCCCCCATATACTACAAAATGCTTTGGTGGAGAAGACGGTGTCAACCGTTCAGACGAAACCCCATCAATCCAAACATGATGTGTCACCCTCGGTCATCCCCGGTTTAAAAAAGTAAATAATTTCTTTATATTAAACTAATTAATAATATAATATTAATCTACAAGTACTTGCTTAGTCTGTTAAAATTTATCCTAAGCATTCATTTTTTTCGACAGAAAGTATTTTTATGTTAAGTTGTGTTGTCTATATCAGCGCCAAATTTTATCCAAATCCCTTCAGTAGTTTATGTGTGAAAGCGTAACAAACGTACATAACCATTTTCGCATTTACAGCATTAGTGCGATACATTTATTATTAGACAGTGAGATATAATGCTCATGCTTTTCCACGTGTACTGGGTATGTACGTAGCGTGTACATATCTATGGTACATGCACACACGGCTGTACCTCATACACACTACATACAAAAGGCCACGAACGACTGGGGATTGGCTAGCGGCTCAGTTCAACAAACCAGAAACATATTAATAGAAATTATCAGCTCGGGGCAACGAACTACAGATCCACCAAATTACGATAAAGTGGAAATATTCATATTGACGTGATATAGTGTATACGGCCGACTGCGAAGGACTTTCAACGGTATGTATGTACTTATATAAGTATGCATGTATCTTTCTATATTCCCTGCTACGGTCTAACAGCTTGACGGATTATAACGCGAGTTTCACTGTACACAAGGAAGTATATATTAAGCAGTTGGGCTGTTATGCCATTTAATTATTAATGTATTGTATAATTGTGAATCATCGCCAATAACAGCTGGGTCATCTCGTATTTGAGAGCTAAGAACTCCTTGTGTGTGGAGCCTACAGCGAAATATCTTATATCAACTTTTCGCTAATGACGTTTCACAATATGTAAGCCATTTATATACATTAAGGTTTTTTTATTAGTATCAACAGTCATAATCATCAGCACAATTTTTTTGCTGACATATTGCCCCCTTCCCATTTCTCCTCCAATATGCCATTGGAAACTTAAAAACATCATGCAGGTGTCTGAAATATGAGAGTGTTATTTTGTGGTGGTATTATGAGAGCGTAAGACACATCAACAGCCGTAACAGTCCAATTTGACTGTCATGCAGCATAAAATGTTACAGAAGGACACTTTTAGGAATGTAAAATGTGTCAAGGGGATTCTTTAACAAAAGCACCGCCGTCAGCCTGTCGCAGGATTGTATCTTTCAACTTTTGGATTTTATTACTACAACAGATTTATATGTCGACAGACATATAAATTTTCCACAGAATGTATACCTTGGATACTATTAGAAAAAAAAAATGAAATAAGATTGAAAATTGAAATTTAAACTACTTAATTTAATTTTCAATCTTGTTTCTTAAGTATGTATTTTACATTTATATACTAGCGATCCGCCTCAGATTCGCCTGTGAAGTAATTGTTACCTTAACACTTTAGGAGGAGTGAGGAAAGTTATAGGCTATATACATTTTAAATATACATATTGACTGTGATACGTATTGGGTGAATTATT
>JAFELO010000157.1:374795-401898 GCA_017140195.1 Eumaeus atala
ATTACAATAACTGCAATATAATGCTTATATGCATAATATGCACAGTACATAACTTACTCATACATTTCTAACAAATCTTCGGTGGTGTCATCCGACTCTGAGAGCATATTATTTATATTCATTAATAGGGAAATGTGAAAATAGAGAGTGCACGTGTTGTGGATGTACACACACTTGTGCACTACAATATATCCGCGTTTAGAGCTTTAGCTTTTAGATCGTCCAAAACGATCCTGAGCCGGTATTATGTATGAGGTAGTTATTTTTCCAGTCCTACCGGCCCATGTCAGCTACAATTCAGCAGTGGTAGTCGTGAAAAAAACTAACCCATCATCACAATTTGATAAGTGAGAACAACTTCACACACATTAATTATAAACATACTTCGTTCGATATCGTCACGTTCAATTTATATTTAAAAGTATGATTACAAAAATATAGACGTCCAGTGTCGGTCATTCACCGGAATTTGCGTACAAAAATTTAAAATTTTCGATGAAAATAGCATAGTGGTAATAAAAATTTTTTGGCACGATCTCAGCTATCGCAGTAGGTAGGCGTTTTACAGTGGCAATATCATCATATTGTTGATTTGGAAATTGGATTATTCCAGTATAATTTGGGCAGGTAATAAACGATTCAGATCGTGGGCATAACATTAATTAGGTTTCCGTAGTATCCATTTTTTTTTTCAATTTTGAATTATGATATTTTACAGGACAGCTGCACAGATATGGACTAACATCAAGATTTCTTCTTGGTCATTTCATGATAGATTATATGCGAGTAAAACCGTGGAACACAGATGGTATAAATGTGATCGTATGTATTTTTTTTTTCACTCAAAAACTAAATAACGGATTTAGACGTAATCTGAAACAGATTCATTACAAAGTAATATTAAAATTTCTTTATCTCCCAACAAAATAAATGTTTGATAGATTTTATGCAGATGAAACCTCGAGGCACAGCTTACTATTATTTACATTTTGGTGGTTGGAGACAAAAAAATATTATTAAAGGGAGACAAACGAGCAGTCGGAGCCTTTTGATAACTACCGAACCGACGCCCATAATCCGGCTCTTTGACGAACGATGATATTCATACCCGTATTTCTATAATAAAAATCTTAAATATATAAAATTTCATAAATTTATAATCATATTAAATATATTTCCGTTGTATAGTACATGTAACACAAGTCCTTGCGGTACTTACGACAGGACTAGGCTAAACGTGGTGTGATAAGTCCACACATATTTAATTATTATATTATAAACACCTGCATGCAAATGCGTTGTTCTCCTCCCATTTGAGCTCACAAGCCGCACAAAACGCGTGTCATTCTACGCCGGGATCACGTAAGCTAGAGGTACATTCCTGGCCATGCGGGTCCAATTCCGTCGCGGTACTTATATTAATACGAATGTTTGTAACAAACCTAACCTAACCTACGCCACTGTGTCCGACACACACTCGTCGGAATCCTTGTTCCTGACATTCCATGACACAGTTGAAATGTTGAGAATTTGACACACAGTTCGAAACTATATGTATTTTATAAAAATATTTATTTTCTCGGGTGTTTTCTAGAGTATTTTTTAGAGGAAGCAGCCTCATTATGTAATAATTAACTTTGGCTGGAATTACTCTCTACTCCCCATTTACTTTAATTTATTACTGACCAAAATGAAAGTTACACAGTGGGTGCGAAATAAGAATTTAAATATTATGTTCACGTCACGTAACAAAAACTTTAGCTAGTGTAGTGTTAAATTGTAAATTGATCTATTGAAGTTGTATTAGAATGTGTAAAACCAGTCTATCTTTCGGATAACGAATTATAGCATAACTACATTCCTTTTCCACTTACGTGAAAGCGGAAAAATAGAAAGAATGTGCGTGATAAAATAGAATGAAGTGTACACATATTATAATAAAACTTTAATTATAATTATATGATCTATTGGGGGGATTAACCCAAAAGGGTATCAACAACGTAGACCATGGAGAATCCCTCCCCAGGATTCCATGCTCAGAACCAGAGCCTGAATGCGCAGGGTGCCTCGTGGTGGGGGTGAGAGGCAGATCTATGCTAATTGTTGATTTTTGCAACATCAGGTGTATCAGATATCGCTAAACGTCACCATTCGTCGAATCTCCTCGTTTTCAAAACACCTACCTATCAGACTCAGCTATTATCGGAATACCTGGTGTCGACATATCGAGTAACGTTCAATTCCACGGTCATTTGTAAACGAAAGCTAAATTAGCCTCAAAGAAGCTGGGCGTGCTCAATAGGGCGGAGCAGTACTTCAATCCTGCCCATCGGCTGCAACTTTACAAGGCGCAGGTCCCATCTCTTATGAACTACTGCTACCACTTGTGGGCAGGGGCCCCGCAATATGAGCTCGTTTCATTTGACCGTATACAACGTAGCGCGAATTGAGGCGTTGACGACCAAGTTATTTCCGGACAGCTCCTACGGAGAGATGTCAGTTCACTGTGCGTCTTTTACCGTATTTTCTATGGGTGGTGTTCCGAGGAATATACATTATAAAATTCTGCAGCAGAATTCTATCTTCGGACATTGCGACACAACTCGTTGTTCCACGCCCATTACCTTGATGTCCGTAAATACACAACAATGCGGTTTTTAAACGCCACTTTTTACAGCGTATGACTGTACTGTGGAACCAGCTGCCTCCCTCGGTATTTACGATCCGATACGACTTAGAGGTCTTCTAGAATAGAGCATACCTATTTCTTAAATGCCGGCAACGTGTCTGCAAGACGCCTAGTCTTGCAAATGTATAGATATTTATAGTGCCGCCCCTATAAATGTCTACACATTTGCAAGACTATAGTCACTAAACACCTGCTAGTTTGCTCCCTATCTCATAAAAAAAAACTACTTTTATGGCTTTTACCACGGTTTACTAAGTATTTTACACACACATGTATCTTACAGCTTCGGCTTCTATCTTGAAACATCGGGATTGTAAAATACCACAAGTTACACCAACTTGAAATATTTTAACAGATAGCAATACTATCTGTGACCTTGGTCTTTCATATAGACTTTCGAAGATTATTAAACAAGTTTTTACTATATATAAATATAGTTCTCAATTAGTAAACCAAAAAATCAACAATAATTTTATCATATTTTTATTTTCGAGAAAAAATTAGAGAACCCTCAGTGTGCAAGATGTAGTCGCACTTGGCCGCTCTTTCTTTGTCATTAAAAACATTGTATGATAATGTATTTAGTGAATAAGATTACCTATACCTTAGGCACAATATTGCTATACTAAGGAACTAAAGTGCCGCGAACCTATTAAATTGTTCAGTCATTAAAACTTCAGCTGCAGGCAAAGTAAAAAGAATATAGTTTTCTTCAAAGTTGCTTGCCATTTAGAAAAATAAATTGCTTCCTATGAGAAAATTTTGCATTACTTCTTGATCTACATACATAATATAAAATATTTCTCTTATTTTTATGTTTTATAGTCAGTGGAGTTCCACAGTGAAAACAGTTTGTTTAACATAATCTAAATATGCAAAAATTGGAGATTAGTTATGACCTTTTTTATAGTATAGGGGGACATTCGAGAAAACGGAGCACAAGAACATCAGCATGATTATGCCGATGCGTTTTGTCCTTTTCAGTCTCCTCACCAATGGGCCCAATGGGCTACTCAACAACGACACGAAACCTGAAACCGTAGGTGTGACTTTACGGCGGTAACAAGTGAACGGGAGGTACCACCCCGGTCGTGCAGGCCCAATTCCGTTGCAATATAACCTAAAAGTAGACATATTTAGAAATTGCGACCGATATTATAACTGAATTCTATGTACTATATTTTTTATAATATAATTCCATACTTCTACAGGTTATTTGCCCGTACTAGTTACTACATCTTTAATTATTTTATTTCCTTTATAGCCACCGGCTAAGTCTAATGTATTTATTATATTTGTCTATATATAATTAGGAAGATAGTATAAATTATATCCATTTTCTATTTTTTTTCTTTTTTTGTCCAGTAGAACATTCCAATTATGCATGGTCATTTTGATGCCATCGCGACAAACCTATAACAAGAGAAACGTAAATCTTATGAAAAACTAACTTTCATGCTTACAAATTGTAATCTATGTTTGTGCCAAATTTCAACTATGTCAGATTTTCTTGCGTGAAAGTCCAACAAACCTAACTACAAACTTTCTTATTTATGACAGATAATGGAATCCTCTGTTTTTCCCGTGTACAAACCAAAGGAATCATACTTTAGAAAAAAGGAACAATAATTTTTATATTATTCCAGATTATAATTTCTATAGGCATGTTTGAAATTTTATCCAAATGTCAGTAGTTTTTACATGAGTCTATGTACTATAGATATATTAAAATATATATATTTTAATTTCATTCATTATTATCAGCCCTTATCGGTACACTGCTGAAAATAGGCCTCTCTCAATGAACGCCAAGACGACCGACCTCCTGCTACTCGCATCCATCCATCCCGGACCGACTACTGTACGGAGAACTTCCCACCTGGTAAACGGTGGACCAACACTTCGTTTTCCTAAGCCTGGCCTCCATTCCAGAACCTTACTGGTCCATCTATCATCTATTTTTCTGTGTGTGTGACGCGACCTCCACTCCAGAACCTTACTGGCACATTTGTTCTTCTGAGTGTGTCGCCAGCCCATTGCCACTTCAGCGATCCTATTTGTCGCGTGATATCGGATACTTTAGTTCTCTGCCTTCGTTTCTATCGGACAGAGAAACACCTGACATAGCACGTTCGATGGCCCGTTGAGCTACCGCAAACTTGCGGACCAGTCCTAAATTAAGAAGCCATGTTTCGGCCCACCGTCATCACGGGAAAAACGCATTGGTACTTTCGCCTTCAAGCTGTGCGGTATAGGCGACGTGTGAATGTGACGAAGCTTCCGGAATGCTGCTCAACCCAACTGAATCCTTCTATCAGTTTCCTTCTCGAAGTTATGTCTACCTAATTGCAATAGTTACCCGTGGTAGACGTGCTCGTTTACGACTTCGAGAATAGCACCATCGACGTTGACCGGCCTAGGGAGAACGTGTTCGTTGAACATCACCTTTGTCCTGTCAAAGTTCATAAGGCCAATACGTCGGGACGATTCATTTAGATTATGCAACATTTCCTGCAAGCTCTCCAACAATTCGGCCAACACCACGATATCGTTGGCGAAACGAAGATGTGACTTCGCCGTTAACATTTATGCCGCATCCTGCCTAGTTTAAGTCTTAAAGATTCCTCCAAAGCATTAGTGAACATTTTTGTGGAAAGAACACTCCCCGATGCAATTGGATTGGCCTTACGATAATACCTCCCGGAATCAAAAGGAACATAAAAGCAGCGTCATACCTATGCTATCTAATGCTATCTGTACTTCGACGTATCGCCAATCGACTTGACATCGCTGTAATGCTTCCAGGACAGCCCAGGTTTCGATTATTTCAAAACTTTCCCATATTCCACAAAGACAAGGAGCAGCGGCTGATTGTACTCATGTATCTTTTGTACAACTTGCCTTATGGTGAATATGTGGTCGATGGTGCTAAATCCTCTGAGAACCCCGCCGGCTCTGATGGCTGGATTTCGTCAAGCTTTGTGATGAGTCGATTCGTCAAGACTTTTGAGAACAACTTGTAAATAAGGCCGAGAAGTGACATTGGTCTGTAATTTTGAAGAAGTGATTTGAAACCCTTCTTAAAAAATAAAGCTACGTCACTTCCAGGCCATGCTTGCATGCGCAAGCTTGGGAGGTACCGCCATCACTCGCTGTCCGATGCTCCCGTCTATTTCATTGTCACTATGAAACAGACGGTACACCAAACCACCAGCTGGCATTTTAATTTCTTCATTTATAATATTAGCAGGATTAGTAGTAATATCTAGTATTATTATTTATCTCAATGCAATGTGACTACCTGCATACATAATTGGAAATTCTATAACCAGCATTTTGAGATTTAGTTATCTGTGGATTGGCGCGCAATTAAAAATCCAAATGAATTTTATTTTCGAAAACGCACGTCTTACTAACAAATTCCGACATTCATATTTGACGCATTTTTAGCTCATAGAATATGATTCAGTCACTCCTTCATAGCTAAAATCCCACCAAACCATCACTGATGTCGGATAATGTTGCACTCCGCTAACTAATTGGGAAGCTTTCTTAGAGGTTTGAGCATAAATACGGTCATTTTGTTCCTTAAAATGTTGCTCAATTGTAAAAAAATTCCCACCGGTAAACAAATTTTTACTGTGACTCTTAGGATCGCTTTGCGTACCGATTCTGCAATTGTTTCGACTTTACCACCCTGTTCATCTTTAATGTCACTCAGACAGAAATGACCAGCGCGTTTCTTATAGGCTGTAAGTCCTAAGTCATCTATTAAAATACGCGACATGGTTCTAGGTGCTATCTTTATTTCCCGATATAAAATCTTTTGTTTTCGGACAGGATTTCTTCGAATACTTACCCGTGTTGTTTTGACCACCTTGTTGATATGAACACTATGTGGACGGCTCGATATTACTGTGTCACAAATAGAGGAAGTCTCGTTGTACCTATTAATAATCTGGTACACAAACATTTGTGTAATGCCAAATGTATGGAGAATTTTAATTTTAAAAATTGTATTTGGCTCCATACTTGGTGTAATGCAATCACAGCAATTCTGTTCCCTTTATCAAGCCACTCCACTCGCAAAATATTGTACAATGTATTGGCGCCCAAATTAGAAAACACAATGTAATATTTTCTTTTAAATTGTAACCGTATTTATGGCGAGCTAAGTATTTATATAACGTTAGCGTTATATTTCTGATCTAAGTGGCGTATTGCCGCAGCTATACTCACGATTAAAGATTAAATTGTATCAAGTCATACGAGTAATGACTTGATACAATTTTATCGCCATCTTAGCTGACCAGAAATTTAGTGTTATTTGCATAACTAAGTCAACTGCCGCTCCACTGTTCAGCTGAAAATCAGAATAGTTGCCCCAATCAAGCTAATTATATATATCTAGTGTCAGGTTAGCTCTTAACTCAAGGTACAATGTGAGATTACAAGTTTCCATTTAGACGTAAATGTTTAACGTGGTTACCTGTATTCTATGTTGGCATTGAAATAAAATTGGATTGTGCGGCAGGCAGCTGGGCGCCATGTTGCTCACGCGATACTTTTCGATTTCGCCAGACGACGTAATCGGTGTTTATCTTTTGGAAGCGACACTTAGATAAGATACTTAGTTGGAATTATATATCAAATCTAGAATTAAATAAATGTGTTTAATTAGTTGGTGATAATATGTAATGGCCTGTTGTTGTGTACTGATAAGTAGAGATAAATTAATGATTGCTTAGTTAATGATTGGGTATTTTTAAATAAGTTGGTAGCTATCTACTATCAACAAGAACTAAAAGTAAAAAGCAACTTCTAAAAAAAATAAGGCCATAAAAAAAATTATAAAACCTCCAATAATATATAGGCCATAAAAAAAAGCTAAACAGCCAAAAATAAACTTTTTTACACATCCAATTTTAACTGAGTGATTCCTGTTGAAATTTGAGGAGAAATTAAGTATTATAGTAAAAATAAAAGAAAAAAACCAGTATATATATATATATATATATATGTATATATATGTATATATATGTATATATATGTATATATATATATAAACAAATGAATGGTTATATAACCGAAAAAAATACGAACTGTAAAATTTCATGTTAAAACTTGTCCAACGTTTTTTCCTCATACAGAAACTCGATTTATAAAGACTCACCTTTCTTTAAATTATGACATAGGAGATTAGAAACTAATTTTTTTTAGGTCCTAATTTTCTGTTAAGGCAATTATTTTATTAACAATACAGCGGATGTAGTAAACTATATATTGAAATTGATTCTTTAAGCGTGGTGCTATAATACACTCACGCTTATTGTATTTTTCGACTATGGTAGTTACTGAAATCAATTACTTTGAATAACACCCATGTTCAGGCATAACCAAGAAAGTGATTCTCACTCACATTATGCCTGTTTGAAATGATGGCTATTCAGTCGTGTGTAAAGCATTTTGTGAAAGTACAACGCGAACAAAGTGAAGATTTGGGTTCCGCAAATATTTCTGGTTAATGTCCTGTCATAGAGTGATCTGACTGTGAATTTACCTCCTATCTATATGATAAGAAAATATAAGGAGACCTAGTAATATCGCTATGTTAATGAGGAAGAAAATACTGGACAAGACCAACTTCCTCACCGAGGGTTCCGTACTAACAAGACTAGCATGACCACTAATAAAAGTCGATAAACCGTTGGTGAATGCAATCATTTTGTATGTCCTAAACTACAAATGAAAGTTTTTTTTCTGTTATATAAGACTAACTATAAATGACTAAATACCGAGTTTTTTGTTTGAGTCGCATTGCTCTTATCATCATCATCGTTGTTATCAGCCCTTATCGGTCCATTGCTGGACATAGACCTCTCTCAATGAACGCCAAGACGATCGATCTCTTACATAAGTTTCTTAACAGACAGTTGAACAAAAAGTTTTTCGTTTCTTTTGTGTAAGCAACTCTGAAAATAGCTGAATACGTTGAACAAGCATTTTTAGGTAGTATTAAGTGATGCAATTGATAGATGGCAAAAATTTTATCAATTACCTTGCGAATACCTAAGGTGTACCTACTCACCTTGTATCTAATCAAAATGTCCGCTCCTGTTTACACCATTACCGTCTCCCAAAAATGTCTAAACCTTTTATGTAGTCTTCAATTTCGAGGTTACTTTGAAACATCACGTAAATATTAAATTGGAGTTACGTGTTTTAAGGAACTTTTAAAACTTGGTACTTCTCTCATTTATTTATGCTTACTACTTTTGAAACGACAGGCGCATTAAGGCTACTTGCCTTTGCTGGATGTAGTAGACCACTCTGAAATGTTTCCTTAATTTTTATACTTATTCTTGGCAGCTCAACACACATCTATGTTTAGAAATAGAATATAATATAAATTTAATGTATTTTGGTAATGCTATATGGCCAAGAAGTAGTAAGTAGCCTAAGAATGTATATATTTATTTTATTAAAGAAAGTCAATTCTTAAGGCAAGCTTCCTTTGATATAATAATATTTTTGCGATTGCAGAATTTTAAACTTGTTGATTAGAGCAGCACGGCCAGGTATCTCTCTATATTCCACGTAGCACCGGCGTGAAGCGACAACGTCGATGGTAAAAAAGTTTGATATAACATTTAGTAAATAAATATGCATATAACATATATATAAGATAATACGCCCATTCTGTCTTGTGTATGATAAATGACTGCAACGAATACATGCGCAGCGCTCCGGGATTACATAACCTGGAATTATCTATGTAAGTAATGTTACATATACATATTCAATATCTTGGCTATAAAAATTCGTACAACTGTAGTTGCAAATTAATTTCCTCAGAGCTCTTCTAATATTTAATATCATTAAAGAAAAGAAATTAAACGGTGAATTTTAATGCTAAAAGGAGGGATGTTTTACTGTGGTGCGTTTATAATGGATAGAATAAGTTTGGCGATAAATTATAACATCGACTTGTTATATCAAACTTCTTGTGGTATTTGCCTTTTGTTCAACAAAAAGTAGAGGCAGTGAACTGAGCTAATTGGAAAATGAATTGTGGCGATATACTTCGTCTGCTTACCTGGAGGTATATGGGAGATTTATGGGAGGAAGTGAAGCTAGATTAAGGGAAAATAGCTTACATAGATTTTACAATATTATAACAATTATTAGTCCGTTACTTTTACCTATTGAGTAGTATGTTATTCATTATTGTTACCTCGATTTAGAGGTAATTTTATAATACCTCGCTGAGTTTGTTAGAAAATAATTAAAGGATATTTTGTTATTGGCTGTTTCAAGGGTTATTTGATTAAAAGTATGTGATTTCAAATTGTAAATGTATCCACTTATCGTATGCCAAATTTTGTCCAAATTCTTTTCGCAGTGTTTGTATGAAAGTATAACAGACATACATACAAACATTCACATTTATAATATTAGTCAGGTAACATATTGAAAATCGTATTTATAACATTTGTTGTTAGTGTTATGCTACTTATGTGTCCAATTTCAAAACATAACATTTTAGTTTAAAAGAAAACGAAGTAAACAAACCTAAGAATAACTACCGCCGCAGATATTCCGTTAGATACATTTTTACTTATTAACGGCTGTTATATAATATTCGGCCTACCTCGAAGTATGAAGAGGAAAGGGGGTATAAATTCTACTTTTTGTTTTGTTGAAAAGATAGCCAAAAGACCAATATAATAACGAAATTGAGGACCAGTTCAAGTTACAAACAGTAAATACCTTCTCAGTAACGTCAATATGCTTCGCGTTTAGTGCTACTAAACAAAGATTTGTCGTAACATATTCATTGTTAATAAGGCATTAAAACACAGGAAAATAATTTGAAAAGAATTTAAATGCAATAGACAATCAAGCTGTAATCCCAATATCAATTAAAATGGAAAGCATATTAAGCTAAATGGAATCCCTATTTATGCTTGCTGCGTACGTGGGGCATGTGCATGTTGTGTTACCTGTGATCACGTAATTGACAAGTATATTGTCGGTATCATAATATTGTCTAATGAAGCTGGCTTTACTGTAGACAATAAATATACTTTTAATATTTCATTTAAGCGAAGTGGTAGTATGGAGAAAATAATGAGAGCTCCCGGCTGACTTTTTTCACCTTCTGAAACGAACCCGGGACCTCGTATCATTGGCTTAACACGCTAGCTACTAGATTAACGTGGCGGTCAGAGGAGACAAAGAAGTGGAAACTACAAGGACTTTCGTAAAAAAGTCCAATTTTTCTATCTTTCTTGACTTTCACATCTAAATGAATGGTGAGTTTTATAATTGAGCGAATGAAATCGATTGCCTCGCTCACACCTAGACTAGAATGTATTTTTATGACGTCACACAGACGACAAGTTATATTAAACTCTTAACAATAACAATATTGACGTCTTAAGTTTACACGAATGTTACTCATTACAATAAAAAAAAAATTCACGGATTTTATCGCGGATTATTTAACTACTTAACTAGCCCAACTATTAACGTATTTTATACGGACGTACTCCTGAAAAAGTATAATTACCCATTTTCGGTAGCATTGTTGACACTCATGTTTGATGTAGTATTCTTTCATATATTCTCTAATTCCATAAACATTTTTTCAGAATAATAAGCTTAAGTATACTCTACCTAATTAGTCTTTGAGATATTGTGCCACATTATATAAGCAATAAGTACGAAGTCATAACGAAATTGCTAACGCAATAGCTAACGTCATGTTTATGAAGTTTTGGATATTTGAAATCGCTTTGTTGTATGCCGTGAATGGATTTGTCGGGCCTGTCCTAGCTGACGAAGCTGCCATTAATCGTATAACAACATGTGAGGAATTCGAACAAGAGGTAGAATTGGATCCAAAGGATATTGTTACATCTTTGTGGAAAATAATATATTTTTGGTCTGGTACTACTGAAAAAAATCCAATTGTATTTTCACTATTGGACAGTAAGGTAAATTTGGAATTTTGAACACAACTTTATTGTATAATAACTTTACTAATTAAGTGTTCCAAACATTAATTAAAGTTGTAACCCTGAGTATAAGTGTATTCCATATTTAAATTTTATAACTACAAGCACTATTACTATTTTAATTTGTAATCTACGCAACGACGCTCGCGATATTTTCGTTACATTCGATTCACTTTCTATCTTTATTACACCGACATTGCGCAGTTTTTTGCCTTAAAGTTAAAGATGCAGTGATGCTTTTTATATGCTATATAAAAAGCATCACTCCATCTTTAACCGAAAACAATCCTAAATTTATTACAAACTAAAATATTATACACATATATCAATTTGGGCCGACGCTGGCGGGACTGATCTTAATCCACCCTGTTGAAGAGAATGCGCAAACGCATTTCTCCTCGAGACTAAAATAAAAGTGCGTCAAATGTTTAATAGATTTTAGTATCGTCTAATTTCTAGAGGCTTGAAAAGTTCAGAAGAGTTGTTGATACTATTGTCCCGGAGTATCGTATAGAATGGCACAAAGCGATATTTATGATGGAGCCGCGACCAGGGGTCCAAGTTGTCTTCATTTACGCCGGCACACCGGGGGCATTTCGGGGCGTCATCAAAATGGAACAAGGAATAAAAGGTGACTTCGAATATATTCATTCATTAATATGAATTTATACTCCAGTCTTTAGAATATTATATTAACCTCATCGTGATGACTAAGAGTTACGTAGATAATTTCATTAATTACGTCGGGCATCACGGTATGAGAGATTCTAATAGAAAAAAAAAGAGAGATTATATGGGCGAGGGTAGCAGGTAAGTAGTAAATATAGTGGGAGGTAGTGCGATGCTGTATTGCAGCCGAATTAGGCTGGCACGACCGGAGAGTACCTCTCGCTCACATGACGCCGTCCTATAGTGACATTTTCGGCATCTCATTTCGTGCGGTTTGTGATCAGCCAGTGGTCCAACCGAGGGGAGACAATAATGCATGATATATATGGGGCCGAGACGACCGCGAAGACATTTCTCGATGACAAAACCCCGTTGCGGGTCGTAGTTATCTGCTATATTTTCACGTTTCGCACGGTTTGGTTAAAGGGAAGGAGGGAAACACTTCTGCATAACCACTTCGTATATGTTTATGTACGTTGGTATTCATCTCAAAGCTGTGACTACCCGTTTACCCCCTTTTAAACGAAAAAGATGTTTTCAATTCTTAATAATAGTTATTGTTTAAACAGTCTGTATTATATTAATACTGATTGATAAATCTTGAATATTTCTTGGCTATTATAACCGAAAACACCATATAATAACTAGCAAGTAGGAAATTTAAGATGTCCTACATGCATCAACGTTTCGTAGTTCTATATTCGCATAACCGGCTATTTGTTTCCATATTGTATTCCAAACGACTGGGTATGTAGGTTTATGTAACAAGACATGAATCAATGTCCAGGTGCAGTTTTATTTCGGAAACAAAATGAAAATTTAAAATGGACATAGACGAGGTGTCGTTTAAAACAAACTGTATGAATCACAATACGGCGTGTTTCAGCCACATTCAAACTATGACCCAAGTTTGTTTAACAAAGAGAAACGCAATTTCAAGACTACAAATTAATTATGACTAATTAAAAATACAATTATCGGTTTTCTATTCCGCGGAGCTATGCGGGATACATAGGATAACCTATTTTGACATAGTGATGTATTGTTTTTGTTATAGGAGTTAGAAAGCAGAAATGTTCACTAGGAAACCAATTAAGACTGATTATGTTGACACACTGTTATATAAGTGTAAACTTAACCTGCATAGCATAAAACTCAAAAGACTTTGATAAGATAACACATCGCTCATTGTGTGATGTACAGCAAATTATTCAGTGTCTCGCCGTCTGTGTAGCGTGGCAAATTTATGTAAACTTCACGAACTTAATGTTCAGTAGTGAGGAATGGGCATCAGCAATTATCATCAGGATCACAATAAAAATATAACGATATTATAAGTTTAATTTTTATAAAACTCCTTGGACGAATATTATCGCAGTGCATTTATACCACTTAGATTTATTGCTTTCTGACTCCAGCCATCTTAAAGCAATCGCTAAGACCACCCTTGATCATAGCCACTCTAAAGTGGGAAATAATTCGGAAAGGAAAATTGCATTTATGTCTTAAGTGGGTGTTACTACTATTTCTATAAAACTTCATTTTTGGATTTGACCACGGTTCATTTAGTTGTTTAAACTCGTGAACGGTCCACTATTGCCCCTGGTTGATGTGAAGCGTCTAAAACGCTACGTTTGTGGAACAATTAAACAAACCGCATTAAAGTCCATGGAAATAATTTTAGCCTGGGATGGACCTTGGGCGAAGCTAATCGAATACAGGAAATCTTTGTACCTCTCTTATAAGAAGAGGGGAATAAAAAGGAAGATGTGGGGGTGGGGGGGCTTTTACGCATGGGTCAAGGGGCTATTACTGAAACTTCACCCCATTATACTTGTCCTAAAGACTTGGCGAAGTTGTCCTGTGGTGCGGCACAAGCCCTGTGGAAACCCAACTGTAGAGGTGGTGTTGGTTTCTTAGGGGATTGACTAGTTGTTGAGATCATTTGTATTTCCGGGTTTACTAACTAATGGTGGCACTGATTTTAATGGGCATTAGGCACTACACACAACTTGGTAGGGCCCCGTGCCGTGATGGAGCATAAATGGGTTTTCCCGCGTGACTTAATTTTTTTTTATTGTAATGCTTTATTGGAGCATGATGGAATAATATGTTCTTTTTTCTTACATATAGAGACTATTTACCCGTATTATGTTAATGTCTTAAGTTTACACGAATGTTACTCATTACAATACAACTACTTTCACGGATTCTATCGCGGTTCATTTAATTATTTAGCTAGCGCAACGTTTCAGAAGCTTTACAGCAAGTCTGTCCGCCCGTGACCATGGTTGCTGAAGAGCTCTGAAACCTTGGGCTAGCTAAAGAATTAAATAAACCGCGACAAAATCCGTAAAAGTAGTTTTATTGTAAAGTACCCTCATGTCTGTTTATAATTACTTCGTATTTTAGTCTCTTTCCTCTTTTTTTATGAGTTTTCGGTCACTGTGTTGTTCCGATCGCACATGGGCAACATGCATTTAGTGTACCTCGAGACTGCCGCCGACGTATGTGGGATGCTTTCATATGTAAGCATTTTGATGTCTCGATTCCGATATAACAACGCTCGCGCTTCTGAGACCCCGATACTCGTGGATAGTTAAGACGCGAGAACCAGAACCAGATCCGTATCCTGGTGCTTCATGACATCTTTTTTTGTGTATGCAACAGTAAAAGAGTATTGGCGTTGGATTTTTAATTTTCACATCTTTATGGAGTGTATATATCTCAGTCTCAGGGATCGAATCATTTTGCTCGACGAGTTTGATATTGTCATAAATCGGTTACAAAGCGGAAGCAGCATTCAATGGGTTTCGATGCGAACTAGGCAACTTTTGGCTGCTGTTAATTACTAGGTTTCAAAAGGACAAGTGGTTAACACTTCCAATGAGGACGACGTTGCTGGTGTTAAGCAATTTTGCTGCCATAATTATAGCGCTGAAGTGGTTTATAAGGGTTTCGTCCACTACTACACTTTTATGGGGCATAGGCCCTTTTGAACCTCAAGCAAGTAATTTAAACTTGTGCTTATAACCAAAGCGCTTCCATAGTTTCAGTTTCAGGTCCTCCGCCGCTTTTTCGTAGTTGTAATTATTAAATATCATTCTCATTGGAGTTGTTTATGATCCATGTTGTCCTGCGCTCTCCAGGGTCCCTGTTAATCCAGGATTGCATCGACTCAGACCAGCTTTCCCACCCCGCGTTCAGTTACGATATATATAATCAACGTTACCCGAAATGGTATTTAAAATTTCCAGTATACTGTTTTCCAACTTAATGCGTGGCTATTGGGTTTTATGTTTGTAGGATCTCCAGGTGGAGTTTGGAACAGAAATTTGTGTTGTTCTGGGCCCTCCTCGCTGTCCAGGGCTACGTTCCGTTGTATGCTGTCATATATTGTCCAGACATCTTGTCTGCTATTACTTCTGCTGTTTCGTTATTGTATACAGCAGCTTCTTCCCCCTCGAGTAATACTTCTAGAAGAGAAGAATAATATGTTTAGATGGTTATATAGTGATGTTAATACCAGGTTATTAGGTACATTTATTTAGGCAACTGGTATTCAAGCATACAACATGTTATAAAATTGTTAATAATTTTTACATGACTTAAATGATTAAAATTTGAAGAGATAGGTTAAAACTAGCGTTTTTAATTAATCTAGTAGATTGAGTATTTCCTAGATTAATTATTTGCCTTATTCTAGGTTAAAAACTTGAAGCATTTGATTGTACGTACTATCATATATATATATTGTATATGTTAGCAAAGGTCATTACTATCTATCACTATGAAACGTATAATTAGTTACTGGGCTCATACGGCAAAAATTGCTTATCTCGACGCTGGCTTCAAGGCCTTTGTTGTCATTTAGTTGCCTCGTTTCTTTAGAGAAAAATCAACAACTTTGGTAAAGAACTAACATTTAGATTCTTTTCGTCTTTAATGTCAGACGCTTCCCTGCGAAACTCTTGTTTATTCAAAGTTGCAACTCGTAATCAAACTAAGACTTCATTGTGCAAACATATAAAATCAACAGTAAACTTTTTTATTACAGTGGGCAAACGAGCAGTACGAGCCGTTAACTTAATACCGATGCCAATAAACAACCTCATACAAATTACGCGGATGCGTTGGCCCTTTCTTCACTCACAATAAAATTAATACTCTGCTCGAGACGTGACAGTAAAACTGACACTTTACGTTGATATCGTATACCTCAATTCGGCTGCAATGTCATATGTCACTATCTATTACAAAATTTTTACTTTGTTTAAATACTCAACTTTTTTGGAAATAAAAAATAAAGTACACGTTATTTTTTAAATTACTAAGGCTCACAATTTTAACGAAGTTGCTCTTTAAAAATAACAAAACGTACTCATCGGTAAGTTAACGCTAAAATTGTTCTGCGCATGTGTAGTTCTTCTCATGCGGATGTACATGAGCGTCGATTATCACATATACAATTTTATAGACACAGACGTCGGAGAATATCCAAGGATGAGGAAGCCGAAACTGGTTTTACTATTAGTAAAACCAGTGTCTGCGTTTACTTCATTATCACGTCCTATCAGTCAACTGCTGGCCTTAGACATCTTTTAATTATATTAATTGTCACTTACTTCCCATGCCATATATACTACTGGGTTGAGTTTATATAACATTTCCGTAAACCATCTACTAACTAACCTTTCTCCTCGGAAGGGTCTATAATTAACATTTCGGGTTGCGTGCCTATGCTACGCCGTAGCACGGCTACGTTGGCGTAGCTGGGGTCATACGTAGAAAACACCAAAGTTCTATTCAATTGAATAATTAATCGAAGTTGGGAATGAAACATCCCTTTTAAGTATGTATCTTCAAATATAGTGTGCACTTTTCATGACAATAACTGCCGTTCATCTATAATTACTTAAAATTTCAGAACGCTCGTTTATGCAACCTCAGATAAAAATGGCTGACATCCGAATGAAACAAAAAGGTAAATATTTAGGAATGATGTGCTGCGAAGACCTCACCGCTTTCGTAATGGCAAGGATAGATAATTTACCAGCTACAGAGGACGAATGTAAAGAAGCTGCAGCTACCCTAGGCCTAAACGAGCCCAATGGAAGATCGTATTTTTACTTACAAAATATCACTCGTAAAGAATTGTAATAAATATTTGCCATTCAGATTATGTACATATTTTAATGATTGTGCCATATATCTCTTTATATTTATACACTTCGGAACTCAAGCGTGTGTTGAAATTGTGACCTGAGATAACCAGACAGTGTGAGCAGCGCAAAGAAAATGTGACACTACTTGTAATGGTGGACATAGTCATAACATATTCGACATTTCACCAAAGTAGCTAAGACAGCAGTAAATCACTGATTCTTTAAATTATTGCACATTACCTCGATATTTGTATATTTAAAGATAAGAGGTAGAACTGAGATATACTTTTGCCCTCGTGAGTAAAAACAAAATTCATTATTAGGTTTCATCTCCCTTGAAGTTTTTCCATAAGAAAATTTCCCCTTTGAAGTGGCTCCATAGAAGTGCTTTCTGGGATCTTAGGCTACTAATTAAATTGTGGAAAATTACGAATTGTTCAATATTTTCTGCGTTATATATTATTATATTTTTGTTCAATAAAATATAGAATAAAGGGGGCAATCGAGAAATCGCAGCCTTTTAATGACTAGCTACGCACATGGACATTCACATGATTGTTACACAGATGAGCTGCCCTCCTATCACCCCCCCCCCTCTAATGGGCTACTGACTACTCACAAACCTCAAGAAACGCGATAGCGACGCCGTCACTTTACGCCTGTATTAAGTGAGCGAAAGGAATTTCCCCGGTCGTGCCGACCCAATTTCGTTGCATAGGAGGGTGTAGTATCATGCAACATACATGAAACTTCCTTCTCTTATGCAGCACGGCACTACCTCTTCCTATTAAAATAATATAATTGATGATTTGGTATTGATGGTATCGATTCCATCGATGTCGACGGATGGTAATCAATTGAGTAATGACAGTCTTTGATCTATCTAACTTTTATATACGAGAGAAGAGTTGAAAGATATCACGACATTTTTTGACTTCATAAGCGTTTGTGATATTCAGAACATAGAGACAGTTAATATATTTTGTTTTAGCGATCCTTTCTGGATCCTCGTCTGGTTTATTTCAAAGTATAATTGCCATTTGAAAGCAATTAAAAAGTTTCAATAAAAATATTTTGGACGAGGGCTATATACATTAGGATGAATATGGTCCTGTAAAACAGTTCAAGTAACATTATCAAATTTGTGCTAATATTTTAATTGAAAATTCCTTCACTGTATTGAATCATGGACAGTATCAGTTGGACGATGTCCACTGCTGGAGATAGACATAACACAATGAAATTATTATCTTTATCAAACTTAACCATTCACTGTTTTCTATTTGGGTCATCAAATGGTTTGAAATATGGCCCACTCCACTTTCCCACCGCTGCTACTCTCTGTCTCTGTCTCCAGGATCGACACCGTCCACCTCATGTCACTCCTTGATTCATATCAAGGAGTTACATGACGTGGCTTAGCATTGCCTAGATCTCCTGAGTTCATAGGCAATGCTAAGAACTGCCTTGGGACCCACAATAACTTTAATGAGAAGAAAATAAGAGGATTAGGAAGTGCTTCCAGTTTCCCAAAGTCCAAGGTGGAGACAGTACATGATAGAAATAATTTAAACAGTTAAAAGAAGTGATTGCAGCCAGATGAAACCCGGCTGCTATGCACCACGAAAATGTAAATGCCCAACACATGTTAGCTATTTATATAGTATGATGGATGCGTTATGTATATACGGGTTTGTTGCGTTACAACATCTGTTGTCAGTAATATTTATGACAAATTGGTTGAAAGCACGAAAGTTTCCCACGCTGTCCACGAGATCACTATAGTTAATTACTCCCGTAACATTTGGAATATCATTGAGTACTACATTTCGCTCCTTCTGCTAAAGACCGCACTCCCTCAGTAAGTTATGTGAGGTGTGTTGATATTTCTCAGCTTCGACCGAGGTAATGCTACTAGTTTGCGAATAAATAGTTTTCTTCTAAAACTGCCGTGACTCGTAAGGCACCGTGCTGTGCAATGATCTACTTCTAACAGGTTTTTCGATAATCGCCCTCGTACGTAGGGTAAGAATTATATAGAATGCGTCCCTTATTTGTGTTTGCCCATCGTGCCTGCCATTCACTGAATGAGCTTTCAGTGGTATCTATTGGGTTAAAGAGGCTTGATAGATTTCTAGATTGGTAATATATGGCGGCACGGTGTTGGATCACAAGGTCAACTGGTAATCCACCAGCAAGAACTGGTTGGGTCTCCGTACTAATGGTGCGTTAAGTAGAATTGGGGCATTGAGTCGCTATAATCTAGTACAATGTACATGATGTGCTATTTTTTCCAAAATACCGTGTTCACACTTAAAAACAAAGATCGTGTTTAGGCCTCAGAGCCCCATCGGCATGACTAGACTTAAATCGTGGTAGGATTCACGTACCAGCTGCTTCAATCGGCTGCAATATTGATGATATATTGTAATATGTATATTATGCAGTCGATGTAGACGCATATGTGTTGAGTATGCACAGGTGTTTAGCTAATAAACCTGTGAGCACGTGTAGCAGCTGAGTCCCTTGTTTAATTCATTATGCTTTAAGATTACCAATACACCTGCTACGTAGTGCAATTACAAGCTGTCTATTGTTTTGTTATAAACAAGTTAATAGTTATTGCAGAATGTGTAGATTCTGCACGGAATTTGCAATATAATGTGTTATTATAAAATGATCACCGCTGAAAGTAATTATAGATAAATAAACTTTATAAATCATATACTTCCCCATTTTCAAACAGGACCGGCACGAAACGCATACACTTATCTGTTGCAGATCCTGTTAACATAAGTTTACATTCCTTTTTCCGTTTTTAAGTTTGAACGTAGAATGAAACGGGATAAACAAGAAGCAACGAAGACAGATTGCTACGATGCCAACTACAAGCTTACAAATACAACTGAAGAATTGGAATATCCGTGTCCAAGTTTCGTCATTCTTTAAGACAACAAATTAATAACTTAAATATCCAAAGTGGCGGATCAACAATTTAGTGATAATTACGCGACAATGAGTACATGGCCTATTGAAGTTATGTCCGCACTCGGTATGTGTAATTTGCTCATATCAGTAACAACAGCATATGTCGGTACGCCGCAGCGCGAGGCGGCACAGCGCTGCAGCGATCCTCAGACCTACGAACTGTAGTTATGTCATGTAATAGCTACACGGTACATGGCAAATGGGATTCCAGTAGCATAGCTATCGAACATTAAATAATTGACGTTAATATTCATTGTGAGTTTAGTAATATCAAATTTGATTATTTTATTGAAACAGATATTGTGATAGTAAATATAGCTATACATAGCTGTGATGTTCACACCCAATTATTGTTCATTGTGTCTTCTCATTTTGGCGCCAATACATTGTGCAATATTTTGCGATATAAAAATGGAGTGGGCTGATAAAGAGAACAGAATCGCCGTGGTTGCATTATATAAAGTAAGTATAGAGCCAAACGCAATTTTTAAAACTCTCCATACGCCTGGCAGTAAATCTCCTTTGTTACAATATTTATAGCAAGACTCTATATATTATAACTTACGTGTTACAATAAAGTGAAATATAATTTAATATACGTACTAGAATGAGAGAAGTTTCAAAAGTTCTATAGACAATTTAAGCGGTTATTGATAGATGCTTCAGTTCAACAGATCAAGAAAATATTTACACAAAGAAATGATTTATATAAAGCAATAACAATGAATGAAATAACAATGAGTGCGCTATTCGTAGGTAGTACGGGCATACATCAAAAAACATTCTTGTGTGGAATAGTCTATTTATTGTGGAAAGCCATAGGCTATATATATCATGACTCTACAACTAATAGGACCGGAATTACACGTTTGAAACCACGGGGTAAAGTTAATGTTACTATAAGGTATGTTCCGTTACAATACAATGTAGTACCTGCGTACTGTGTGTGAGACAAGCACCTTCATTTATAGTTAAGATATCGTAGCAAAGTTAAATTAACCCAGAAGAAAAATCTCCTTGTTGTATTATGGTTCTAGTGTTCAGTGCTCTGCCCCGCTTATTTCCATGCTTATTTCCACCCAAGCAATATATTTAAGAAAACATGAAAGCTTTGAGAGCCAATATTAACTTCATATCGTTTTGTAAATAAGGAAATACTTGGCCAGAGCTCTAAACTATTGCACAATAATAGATGTCGTCTTACTTTAAGTTCATGAAGTTGTGGCGCAAGTAAATAGGCTTTTCAGCACTGATCACCACGCCAAGGGGCGCACTACAGAGTTAATATTAAGCAGAAACTTTTGCATGACAAGGACAAGCTATTGAGCATCTGTGAATAAACTGTTTCAAGTACTTAGCTACAAGAAAATAAATAGACGAGAACGTGTACCATACACAATACACGCTCAGCACATCCTAGCATGTGCTGAGCGTGTATTAAGAGATTATCTAGAGATATTGCACGATAATATAAATACGGATCATCGATGACTCTGTCTATGTAATCTTCTAGATCCGCACAATATGACTGGGGCTCCTCGAGGCCCCCATACTCAATAGAACTAATTTATTTTTCAGAACCACAGTAGACGTCAACGAATAAGGTCGGTTTCATCAGTAGATTAAAGGACATAGCATAGAATGACCTGCATAAAATAGTTTAGTGAGAGCCATTTTCCATTGCAGCTAAATTGGGCCCGCACAACCAGTGAAGTACTTCTCACTCACGTGTCACTGCCGTAAAGTGATAGCTATATTGTTGCGTTTCGTGCGGTTTGTGTGTAGCCGCCGGCCATTTGGATGAAAGGAGGGAAACATATTTGCATGACAACATTGTGGATGTCCCTGGGCATCGGTAGCCGTAAAAATGCTTTTCAGTTCACATAATTGACCATAGATAATTCTTGAACAATCTACTTTCCAAATTAGGTATTTCAAGAATTATCTAACCTATGAACCGAACTGGCAGAAATAAATTAAAATAAGTATATTAATCAATTTGAGCTGCCAGTAACTAGATACTAAAATATCAGAAATCGTAAACCAAGAACGTGCTATGGCGTAAAGGATAATACAGCTAAGGATATAAGTTTCTAGATAAATTATTTAAAGAGTACATTGATGGATATAGAAGAAGCATGACCGGAGCGGAGCGACACGCCATCGCAACTCTTGCGGTTTGTGAGTAGCCGTTGACCTGTTGGGATGGGTGGGGTGGGAGAGCAACGCATGTCATTAACGCCGCCGACGCCTTTAATGAGTTCTAAAAATTTAGATTAGAATAATACTATTTCTCACAGATAATTACTATCTTTAGTTTCGTGAAATAAACCCCTTCTATCAACACCAATGATTCTATGAAAACGATAGAAAATATCTGCGAACACAGATATCGCTATCCGTCCGTGGAAGATCATTTTAGAGTAACGCATTATGTACTGTTACTCACTGTTACTCGCACTCAGTGGGCGGAACGCCCTAATACGTTTCACTATCGATGTAAAACGCGTGCCAAAAGCATTGAAGAGCTTACACTTACAGGAGCGTAGCTTTGATAGAATAAATGGTAAATTAATTCATTATTGAAGTTTGTGTTATATACCAATTGGTATTGTGATATCAAACCTAAGAAGAGTGAAGCTGAACAAACAAAGAAGAGTTAACGTGGTATTTTATCCTCTAACATTAAGCAATAAATAAAACATTACCCATACAAAAATGAATTGGCGGAATCTCTTATTTTAAATTGAATCCTCTATAATATTTTGTTCTCATTTTTTTATTCATTCATTATATGCCATTCATAAACAAAAGAAAGACAACGAAGTGCTTAAGAAGAGATCTGAATGACTTAAATTTATTCTTTCGCTCCCCGCTGAGACAATACAAACAAAAGCAAGAGCCTACCTCACAATTAATTGAAATATTTTTTATCTCCAACATGTACTTGGCATACATTTTTAGAATTTTTTACGATATAATGAAGAATATCATTAATGTCACAGAATAATTGTATAAGGTACAGTTTTATCCGTTCATCCATAAAAACGGACATACGCCATCCAACATTCGGAAAAGCGTAAGCTCTGATGCGTCAAGGTCAGCCGTATATGTGGCCTACTTAAGGAGACACTTTTCCAATAAAATAATTCACACTTCAAAAATTATCAGAACCGAACGATATGTCATAGGTAATAAATATTTTTACTAACTTTGTTTTGAAATTAAGGATTATAAAATTATATAAAAACAGCTAATGGATATAGGAACAGCTTGATAAGAATGATGTGCTCTCATTTACCTTCCTTATCTCTATAATTGCTTTAAATAACTTTGGATACAATAATAATAGGAGTTTCAATTTTTTTCATTTGTAGCTTCTGGGATTGTTGTGACGGCTGCAATGCAACATAACACTACCTGTTATAAGTTAAACAAATAGTCATTATAATAAACATATTTTTACATATTTTATCGCGGTTTATTTAGTAATTTAACTAGCCTGATGTTTTAGAAGCTTTACAGCAACCATGGTCACGGGTGGACTGACACGACAGATGTCCTGAGATTGTAAGTTATTAAAATTATCAGAAGATTTATAATTATTTGGTTGTTCCAATAAACGCAAACAGTACTTATTATATATTGCTGGCCTGAGGTGTTATGTTTAGTTTCTGATTTGATTATGTTTACCACTGGATCCCAAGCAGGGGGAAGAAAAGATACCAATAAGTTTCTATTGCATTATTGAATCACATTTTCGTGTTACTTTATCCACCTTGTATGGAATCATCACAAATGTTCATAAATAGTAAAAAGCGTCGGAATATGTGACAGTTTTTAACGTTCCTTGTAAAGAGACAGGTCAGCACAGGTCGAGTAGTCCAGCAGATTATGCCATCGCCGCCCGATTCTGCTATTCTACAGGAATATAACTTACCCATAAAAATGGGATGGAATGTTAAAATCTCATATTTGTACTTATTTCACATCACGACTTTGTTAATGCAAATAAAACTCTTTCTGTCTTATTAAAGTACTCGGAATATATTATGGATAGCGAAGAATTGTTTAAAACTACAAGAGAAACATTGTGTAACTAGACGTTACGTTGGATAGGAAATACTCGAGTGAATATTTGTCCGCTCGTCAATAAGTTTAAAGGGTTTACTTACATAACGATGCGGTTGCCAAGCGCTGGCAGATGGATTAAATCGTTTTTTCACAGACGCGTGACATGTGTACGTGTTCCTGCGTCTGTACAATAATCTGCTTACTTCTACAAAACTTCCTGGTTTTCATGTCTATTTGTACTATAGAAACATTTTCGATACGTACTTTATGTTCATACTTTTTTCACATTCTGTGATGCGCAACACACGTACATATTTTTTATCCGACATGGCTCAGTGAGGATCATGTATTTCGACCCTGTGTATATATATTTTTGAAATTAAAGTTCTTTACATCATAAGCTAGTGAAGGTAGAGAGAAAGAGATTTACGTTCCCTATATTACTGTGGGGCAAGAAAGAGAGATGCGAGGACAGAATCTCTTTTTATCTTCATTGTTATCATATAGTTATGTTTAACGTAACGATTTGTGACAGCGGTGAGCGACTGCTATAACTTATGAATATTTCCGGTAGTTCGTGTACCTACACAAGAACATCGATTCCATCTACGAGACATTTACTAAGGAGCAGGCTGTCGGCTGAGCTCATAACGGAATAAGTTATTGCACTAAAGACTTTACACACGACCTCATTAGTAACGGACAAGGGAATAGGTTTAACCACGTCACCGTAAAGATATAATGTATCGTGTTGATTTTCTTCTTTTCTTCTGTTTGACCCGGCCGCTGTGGCTATTTATTATATTCTAAATAAAATATATTGCCTATGTTCTAAGTTGGGCCAAATTACAAACGTATGACAAATTTTATAAAAATCGGCTCAGTTTCGCAGCCCAGCGCCTTCAGATTATTATATATAAATAATAGGAGCGCCTCAAAGTTTCACTCTCGTAACCGCCTACTGTGCTGGCCATAGCGTGATGGTATGTATGCCGTAGTATGGTTGTATAAATCGCCGTATTGCATTTCGGCTAGCCGTTACCGAAAACAGCGCCAATTTGTTTTGTGGCGGGTCAACGATTATCGGTATTGTCATTGCGAGACGTTCTCCGACATGGCGACACACGTTAAGCCTCATAGAATATTTTGATTTTAGATAGCGGTAGTGATTGATACAAGTATGAGTGCAAATAAAAAATTACCTAATCGCGAAGGTTAAGGGTGGGAGCTCTAGCTCCCGCCTAAATTATCATACCTATTTTAGGCATAGCCTCTTTTACTTCTATGCATTCGGCAATCGACGCCATTGTTATCATGTCAAGCAAACCCGCGAGTGTTTTAATTGGGAATGAGAACGTGTGAAAGAGGCGGATAACGATCCACTTTAATTTAATAGCACTAGCTTAATTCAGTAACGTATAACGCCGAAATCTTTCTGGCAGAATTTCACACAGCCCTGTTCTCAAAAATATCGGTATCGGTAGTACCCGAGATGATCATACCTACGAAAATTGTGACATACGAGTCTGCGACTTTTGGTACAATCAGTTCTCTAAAAGGAACATAAGTAATATGTCATATTTCTAGGCGGCAATATCAACTGATGTTCGTCATATTGAATGGTCTGCGAGATTGTAATAGCTATACTAAGATGATTAGCTCTGGTATGGTAACAGAACGATTTTCATAATCGGATATGTATCAGGTTATTGATGACAGTCCTCAAAAAAGTTGACACAAAGTACTCGAATTGCTTGTTTGAAGGACAAGCGAGCAATCGGAAACCATTGATGCAATATCAAAGAGAAAGATCTCTATATGTGCCTGCAATGCAGTATGGCACTGCCCCTTGGAGCCGCATTATATACCTATAAGGAACCGATGAGAAAGCATTAGTACTGACAGACTAATATATCTTCGTTAGTGTAAAATCGGCAAACTTAAATATGAAATCGGTACGTACATTTCCCGTACACGTAGGTCGTAGGCGTTCGCTAAGAAAAGATTTCCCTGAACACTCTCGAGATCGCAAAGGAACGGGGGATTTTTTTCTGTGCTTTTTTAGGGAATTTTTTGCTGTGTTTATTTACATGGATAATAATTAAAAAGGCAAATGGAATATTCCGTCACATGTCGTGTGGACAATATCCTCAATGAAGTTACAGACAAAAAATATTATATTATATATTGCCTAAATATATTGAGAAACTTAAGAAACCATCCCTGTAAACCACCTTCAGAGAACCACCAGCTCAGTGAGATGAGATGATGACTACCATATACAAATGTTGATATAAAATTAGAATAATTTTAATAGAAAATTGAATAATAAAATAACGTATTTGCTTCATCATGCTCATCATGCTCTATCATTTTGTGGCGGTTCATACGTACACACGGACGGACAGACGGACGTGACGAATCTATACTGGTTCCGACATTCGCCATTTAAATAAGGAACTCTAAAAGGAGTCCAAAAAGGCATTTTTATAGGCCCT
>JAFELO010000157.1:401947-424142 GCA_017140195.1 Eumaeus atala
GGGAATTAATCTCTTTTTTTCGGAACCGCGTTTACGAGCATTACCCGGCTCTGGGTGGGGTGTTATGGGGTGTGGGGCTCGCGGCAAATTATAGTGTCGAATACCCTAAAATATTACGCAAGTGGCAGCAATGACACCTTTGCTGAGGCGCCCGGAATTACATTTCATCAGGGCACCGCGATGGCTACTCGGACCCATAAGGGCCGGACACCTCCTCCACAGAAGGGTTGCCCCGCAACACAGGACAACTCCACGATCGCCAGCGCGAAACTCCTAATACACACTAGTCAGGTAAGCAAGCCCCGCACCAGCCCCGCCGTGAGTGCACCGCACACGCCATGCACAGAGACGGCGCCGGCATGCAGCGCGATGATCACTGATGTCCACTTGCCTGTATGTGTTCCGGCGTCCCCCGGGTGCGAGGCCGAGACCCTGCAACCGCCTCGCAGCGAGTTGGATTGGGATGACTTCATTACGAAAAACAGGGAGTATCTTCACGCCCCTGAGTTCCTGCGCACCGTGGTCGATTACCAGCAGTTGATCGGCATCATCGATGCAGAAGGTGAATTCACCATCGACGCTGGTAAACGATTAACAGCTTTAAAAAAGCGGGAACGCTCTCCATCGCCGGCCGCGCGAACTGATGCTCGGTGACCCCGGTGAAAAAGACGTCGAGCACCTATGCAAAGCGTGGCGGCGGCAGCACCCCCACCTACGACGTCAGGCCAACAGAATCGCCCAAACAGCGCGCCCGGCCCGAGTGGGGCTATGACGCCGAAAAATTTTTCGAGATACCCTCCACTCATTGTCGAGCGATTACTAAACTGGACGCGCCATTTTCAAGCGCTCAGAGACCGGGTCGGACATAACAGTAGCGGCCACCCTTACGGGCAGGGCGTACGCTTCACGCCGAGGGACGAAAGTGAGTACCGCATCACTCAGAGATACCTTTCCGACTTAGAACGCGATGAGGGAATCTCGGTCGGCGACTACGATCCCCGACATCTATGCCGTGTTGGGCATGGACGGGTTCGTGGTGGAAGCCTGGCGCAGCCTTCGAGGCCCGGCTCAGGGCCATCTTTGCCAGAAATTCCGGCACTTGAGTCACAATTGCCACTGCAGAATGGCCTGCGTACGTTGTGGCGAGGAGCATGCGGCTAAAAACTGGAGCTCACCCTGCCAACAGCAAGAACTGTCCGGCCTTTAAGCGCGAGGCCCGCAATAACCGGACCGACGGCCGCTACCTCCGCACCGTAAATAGACGCACAGGCCTCGACGACCATAGCCGCTGCCCAAGTGCCTCCTCCACCCCCCGAGCAGCCGCACCTCACGGCGCAGGCGAACGGCCCCACTTCGCACACGGCTACTGCCCTACCTATCGCAACCAAAAGTAAGTCGAGACAAGGCAGGGGCAGAGGGAAGAAAGGAGACATCGACGCTTCAGCTACCAGCCACCAACAACCCGCGCCAACCGTGACCACCGAGAAGCCGGAAGCACCCTCCCAGACGGCACCCGGGATCGCTCGCATCCCCGTTAGGGCGGCCCAGCGCCGGACCGACGCTGCAACATCACCACCCCTGTCCTTACCGGCCGCCTTTATGGACATGGTCAGCCGGTTCATACGAACCATACTCACAGGCGGCTCCTTCACCGAGGCCCTCATCAGCTGTGCATCGCAACTTGTATTGCTGATGCCAGCAATCATCCAAACTGTAGCAACTATGTTCAATGGCGAACTTAATACTACTTAATTGGAATTGGGGCCTCCGCGGGAAGCACAACATTCTGCGTCACGTCCTCCGCGAGCGTGACGTGGATGTTGCCTTGATCTGCGAGACCCACCTCACACCGGGACGACATTTCGGAGAGCCCGGGTACCACATATACCGGCTGGATTACACTCCCCCGCCGGATGGCCGCCCGTGCCGCGGCCTGGCCATACTGGTTAGTCGCACGATCATCCACCAGGTACTGCCGCCGACGCTCACTACTTCGCTCTACACACTCGGCGTTGAGGTGTGCTTGGGTGCTAGACCAACCCGGCTGTTCGCAGCTTATAAGCCCCCAACGTCCGTCTAGATCTCCCGTAGATTCACGGGCTCTTATCAGAAGAGCCCACTGTAATCGCCGGGGATCTCAACGTCAAGCACACGGCCTGGTACTCGCGGTACTGCACCAGCGACGGCTGCCGACTCCTCGCAGACGCGGAGGCCCGCGGATATACCATCTTGGCCCCTGGCCAGCCTACACACTTCCCGGAGAACCCGGACCACCAGCCCGACGTGCTCGACATCGCAGTCATGGACCGCGTGGAGGGACTGGTCACCCAGGAGGTCCTCTCCAACGCCCTCCAATCGGACCACCGCCCGGTCCTCATCAAGATCGCCACAGCCCCAGCTCGTTCTCGCTCGGCGGCCACAATATGCCCGCACGGTCCTCGCAAGTGAAATCCACGCGCGCACCCCCACATTCCCGGTGGTGTCCGCAGTGTACGTGGACCGCCCGGCGGAAGGCATAATACCGGCTTCCCGGCCCGACCTTACCCGCCGGATCGACAAGCTGATTAAGAAGAAGCGCAACCTCCGCCACCAATGGCAACGCACGAGATGCGCCACTACCCGGGTCGCCTTCAACAAGCTGCCGCGGTAGTCCGGCTGAGTTCGCCGCACACTATGCGGCGACTTGGGAACACCGCCTCTCCCAGGCCGCCGAGGACTTGCCATCCGTGCCCCGCCTTTGCCATCAACTTGCCGGCAGCAAGGAGCCCATTCGCCCGTTAATACACGAGGACGGGGACCTACGCTACCGTGCAACAGATAGAGCCAACATCCATGCCAGGTCTCCACCAGCACAGGAGGCCACCAACACCGCAGCACAAGATCCCTTCTTCGTATCGCTGAGCCAGGTCCGTCGCGCCCACCTCAGGGTTAATCCCAGGAAGGCCCCGGGCGCCGACCAGATCCCCAACTCGGCTCTACGACTTGCCTCCCCCAAGACTGCAGCCACCATCGCCCGGCTATTTAACGGAATATTCCGTATGGGCCACTTTCCTACCAATGAAAGACGGGGGAGGGGGTCCTAATCCCCAAGAAGGGGAAGAGCCTTCGGTCTCCCGCCGACTACAGGCCCATCACTTTGCAGTCTGCGCTCTACAAGGTGTTCGAGCATTACCTCCTCGAACGCCTCAACCCTTACCTGCCGACTCAGGCCGATCAGTTCGGCTTCAGGACCGAACACCCAACCACCTCATCCGCATCATACATTTTATCGCCAATGCCGGCAACAAAAAGGAATCAGTCGCGGCGCTTTTCCTGGACACGGAAAAGGCGTTCGACCGCGTGGCCTCCTCTTCAAGCTTATCGCTTCACAGGTGCCCCGTCCTCTGGCCACCATAGTGTGGTCCTTTCTGAGCCGCCGCACTTTCTACGTCAGAGTGGAGGATGCCCAATCGCTCACGTGCCCCAACGGGGCCGGAGTGCCTCAGCGTAGCTGCCTCTCACCAGCTCTTTTCAACAGATACGTGACGACATCCCCAGTAGCGAGGGAGTCATGGCCGCCCTGTGCGCCTTGCAAAATCGCTGAACCACCAACACGCGGCTGCCAAGATCCGGAGGACCCTGGACATGCTCCCCGACTGGCTGTCGAAATAGCGGCTGAGCGTCAACACCGCCAAGTCACAGGCGGTGATCTTTCTCCGCTGTCGGAGCCTCCCACAACCTCTGGCACTCAGCGGCGAACCCATCCCCTGGACCTACGAAACGAGATACCTGGGCGTTTGCTTGGACGCCGGCCTGACCATGGGTCCACATGCCTGCGCCTCTGCGGCACAAGCCTCCACAGGTCTTCTACAGCTGCAGCTGACACTGTCGAGGTTCCTTCCGCTCATGGTAAAAATTATGATTTATAAACTTTACATCCGCTCGCGCCTGATGTATGCGGCTCCAGCATGGTATCACCTACTGGTGCCCTACCGCAAGCGTCGACTGCGCGTGGTCCAATCCAGGGCCCTGCGCCAACCACGCTTCACCATTTGGCCATGAGGGGGTCATAACATATCACAGGTGACCTCCCGACAGCAGAGCGTACCCGCGCGACTCCGTGCAGCCCTCTGATGCGCAGGACGCTGGACCGTCGCGGGCGCCACCGGAGCAAGGACGCCTGTGGTCAGCACACTACTTTAACATTTCTTCCGCCCCGCCATTAGGCCTTACAGTTTTCTGCCTACCACTCAGCTTTTCTCATGCTTTTACGCCTTCATCCACAAATCACTGCTCCCCCCTCTCAGAATTCATTCATCATGCTTCATCATGCTTCCTTGCTCACACGCTTACTAACGCCTCACGCTTTCACCATTCATGCATTCACTCATCTAATCTAATCATGTCTTCATCATTCACGCCTCTACTGCTACGCATCCTATCTCCCTTACTGAGTCCAATACCTTCTTGCTCCTTCCTGTTAGTGGGTTTCCTATCACGTAGATACGGTACGGGAATAGCTCCCTCCCCCCCTTTTTTCCTTCTTCTTAGCTAGCTACGGGGCCCACTCGCCCGCCTCATCAGCGGGTAACAACCGTCCTTGGTCGCTGGCTGCCACTCGCTGGGCCTTCGCCGGGATTACCGTTTCATAATTAAATTTTCAAAGAGTACGGGTTATTGGCATCATGAAAAAGAACGTCTACCATGCTCATAAGTTGTTTGCGAATATAAATGTGTCCAATGTTTAGATTCAATGACATGTGTGAAACGTGATTCATTCTTTGGTTGTTTACTTCGTTTTCTTTTACTAACCGTCATATAATATTCTCTAACAGGATACAAAAGTATCAAAACGGCCATAAACAAATATTTCGAAGCACCTATTTTCATACACTTAAAGTAAACATAAAAAAGTAGTGCCTTCCATTTACACTGGTGTTCTTGAACTTTACGTTTTTGACTTGAGCTCTCTCACTCATGGGCCGATGGTAATCATGGTAGCGTTTTGTCAATCTCTTTCTTTTTTTTACTTAATACTTTGTGCACTGCTTAAGAGAAATAGATTATGAAAAATGTCAGGTGTCACACTGTGTGGAACACGATATTTTTTTTTCATAATATAAGGGGCAAACGGGTAATTCTAAGCCTAACGGAGCCCTTACAAACCGAAGAAAATGTGAAAGCAATTCACACTGCCGTCGCTTCACGTCCATGTTATGTGAGGTAGAGGTACTGAAATGCGTGTAGCGTGACGCTACCCCTATGAAAACTAGTAGGACCTTTGTCATGGATACCTGTTGCGTGCCCATGGTACAGTACGTACAAAAATGGTGGAAAATATAGTGCATAAGGTAGTTGAGAAACCGCTGATAAGAACTGCAAGAACAAACCATCATTTATTTATTACCAATACGATTGTACGGCTGGTTAGCAACTTATGGTGAACAGCGAATAGCGAACGCGCTGTTGAATGCTAGAAGAGGGGGATAAAACTTATTTCACATACAGTATCGGTAAATTTATTGCTTGCATTTCCTCATTTTACAGCGCTACGCGTGTCCTTATTTTATTATTTCACTTTACATCCTTTTTTTCCATAATTTTGAACCTCACTAAAACATATCTATATTTATGAATTGTTCCATTTACTAAATTCTACAACGTAATAAATTCCGTTGAGTTTCTCAGTCATCTCGCTAGGTGATGTAAAAAAAGTAGTTCAAATAATAAAGTGTGTGTACTTATTACACGCGTTAGGAGTTGTACTTCTTTGACATAATGAGGGGAAAACTAAAATGTTGACTATAACAGGCGTCAGGGTGTCGGTCTCTCGTGACGGAGTGCGCGCGTATTATAAAAATTTACTGTCTCCTTTTCCCTTAACGCGCTAAGACATATAACTTCAATAAATAATATCCTCTCAAAAACGAAGAGTGGTGTGATGTTTGTTATGAATTTTGAAATTTGTAAAATAATTTCGTTAAAATCGTAAAAAAATTTGTAGGACAAGCTTCTGCTATTCCGCACTTATAAGTTTTTGCTACTTCCTTTAGCAATAAAATCGGCCCGGCGCGGCGCGGATAGGTATGTACCTACATTTATTCTTCGTCTAGCGCAGGCGCAAAGTGATAGTTACGCCGATGAAAAAGGTTAGTACTGAAGTTTCTGCTACACATGAGTACAAATAAGATACTATTTATTTGTCACCAATGTCGATGAGTTTGATTAAATATGATATACGAATTTATCAAGATTCGAGTTCCAAGAAAGTTAGGAAATTTGTCTTTGTTGTCTTTTATTACAGCAGATTCCCGCAACGACTACAATGCAGCACCTGTATTGCGAAGCGCTCCGGGTTTACAGAACTGGAGTCATAACTCTAAATAATATCATATGTTGTTCAGTATCTTCGCTACAGAAACAATACAGCTGTAGTGGCAAATGGATTTCTGCAGTGCTCCTTTAATGTTTAAAATTTTAAACAAAAGAAATCAAATCGTAAATTTTAATGTTAAGAGGAAGGATATTTTACTGGGGTACGTTAATATTGGAGAGAATAAGTTTGGTAATAAATTTTATCATGGACTTGAGGTACTTGCTTTTTTCCACAAAAATTAGAGGTAGTGAACTGAACTAATTGGGAAATGAATTACGGCGATGTATTTCGGCGTATGAATGATTGTATACGGCCTGCTTACATTCAAAATTTATGGGACGAAGTGGAGCGGAAATTTTTTTTTTTTTTTTTCATTTATCAATTTAGACTCCCTATAAATCAAAGATAAGAAGACAAGCGAAGAAGCAGAGATTTACTCAACATTGTTGGGTCTTCGGACTTTTACAAAGTACAAATCATGGGCGTCGTGTCACACAGTGTCGTGCCGCCATTGTACCGCTGGCGTCACTTACCCCGTCAGGTCAACCCGTTTCGCCATACAGCAATGATGTTAGCCACGGCAGAAATTACGATTATCTTACCTACAATATAATATTACAAATTAAGTTGCCTCAACAAAAATACGCTCTAAAAAGTGTAAAATGAGAAAATATTCATTATGTAATAATGAATATTTGCTTAAGTGTATGAAAATATTTACATGATGTTCTCATATACTTTTTATAAGGTGAGTCTTTAGAGGACGCGTATTGTTTTCCAAAAAAAAGGGAACATCCCATATAGCTTATACGAGTAAATAACAATTTACCTTAAAACAATATTTTTAACATCCTTTAGTAGCTGACTGACTTTAAGAAATGAAAAGGTTCCGAATTCTGCTTGATACGATTTTTTTGTGCATTTTTTTGTACATATACTTTCTAACATTATTTGGACATTTACATGTGGTGGTCATCATTCGCGTGTGCAACACGGCGCCCAGCTGCGTGCCACTCGGCGCCCAGCTGCCTGCCACACGGCGCCCAGCTGCCTGCCACACAATCCAATTTCATTTCAATATCAACATGGAACACAGGTAACCGTGTTAAACAGTTTCGTCTAAACAGAAACTTGTAGCTTCACATTGTGCCTTGAGTTAAGAACTAACCAGACAGTAGATAGACGTAATTGACTTGCATGAGGCAGCTATTCTGATTTTCGGCTAAACAATGGAACTACATTTGAGTTAGTTATGCTGATGTCACTAATATTCTGTTTGAACTCACTTGCCTAGTTTATGCACAAATGCATTTTAAATTAGGGATTTACTATCTGACTTACCTCAATTTTATAGCCGCCGAGTGAGCGAGAGTATTAGTTGCGACAATACGCCACTTATATAAGATAGCTAAGGTTAATCCAAGTTAGTTAAGGCAATCAGGAATGATATAATAATATTTTTTATCCGAAGAAAAAAATGGTTTCCTTGGGATTTTTCGAAATTTTTTCCAAGGAGCACATAAATAAATAATCGTTGATTGAATGTATTGTCACTTCTTGATGGAAACTCACGTTAACACTTGAACAAATAAATAAATATATAGCTTTTCCACAAATAATTTATTTTTACCTTTACGTTTGCCACCGGTTTCGACTTATTATTATCAGGTAAACCTTATCTGATGATGATAAGTCAAGACCGGTAGTAAACGTAAAGTGAAAAATAAATTATTTGTTAAAAAAGTATATAAATTTATTTATTTGTTCAAGTGTTAAATATAATATTTAAAAATACTTTCGGCGTAACTATACTATACTACAACATGAGGGTAGCATTTTTCGTCATTGTCATCATATTAACGTATATTAATCTTTGGCTGTCCACTGCAAAGCACATAGACAGGGTATAGACACTTAATTCTGTGGTGACCAATAATTAGCACTATTTACCGATATTTCACTCTCGTATTTATTTTAAAAATAAAAAAGTTCGCAGAATGATATTTCTGACAAGTTCCGGCTAGTTTTATTCACTAGCCCATCACGTGCCCGCTTTTAAGCCTACGGATAAATTTGAATTATTTAGTTGACATGTGCAAGCGTAACAATGTTCTTCATAAGAAACTTCAATTAAGTGTTACTGTATTTTCAGCACATGACTACAAAAGTACAAATACTTTAGATGTGAATGACTACTAAACTAATGCCAGCTGGATTGAAAAGTACTCACGTTATATAGTTCAATTCAGGCCAGTTAATTGTGTGATGCTCGATACTAGTGCGATAATAAGTTGTGATTTTATAATTTAAAAAAATGGAGTAAATCCAGTTGCGTGCTATTATTAAGTACCTAGAAAGGAAGGGGCTGTCACAGAAAGTCAACAGTGATGATATAGTCAGTCTTTGGACGACTAAGCTCTGACTTATTCATCCGTCACAGAATGGATAGCAGAATTCAAGCGTAGTAGGGAGAGTCTGAAAGATGAACCCCGCTCTGGAAGGCTTTCGACGTCCACTACTACGGAAATATTAAAAAGTACTTGATTTAATAGTGGGAGACCGCAGAATAAAAATTTGTGTGATAGGTCAACGGATTGGGTTTCCACGAGGTGTCAGCGAGGTGGGTTTCGCGAATGCTTTCAGTTGAAAAAAATGGGCGAGATTGACTATTTCAAGTGAAAGCCTGGATTTATTTGAAACCGATGCAGATCATTTATTGTATCAGTTTGTAACAATGGATGATACATGGGTTCATTACTGTACGCCAGAATCAAAACAACAATCGAAACAGTTGAGAGGACCTGGTTCTCCACCCCCTAAATAGACTCTGGCGATTCTGTCGGCAAATAAGGTAATGGCTTCAGTATTCTGAGGCTTGTAGGGTGTGATTATGATAGGTGATCTTAAAAGGGGTCAGGCCGTAAACTCCGATTACTACTGCGCCTTACTACGTCACTTACGAGAGGAAGTAGAGCACAAGCGTCCAAGAATGCTCCGAAGAAAAGTTCTGTTTTAATCAAGATAACGTCCGTGTTGACACGTATGTGCACTCAATGGCTGAAACCCACAATTGTGGCTTTTGACTGTTACCGCATCCGCCTTATTCACCTGATATGACACCGTTAGACTACTTTCTGTTCCCTAACCTGAAAAGGCACTTGACCCCCGTCAAAGACTTTCGACAAACGACGAGGTCAAAACAGCAGTAGACGCATATTTTGACTCTAAGGAAGTTTATTTTTTCAACGGTCTAAATGCTTAAAATGGGAGCTATCAAAAGTGCATCGAACTTGATGGTGATTTTGCATAAAATAAAAAAAGATAATATTAGAAATTTTGACATCGGTTTTTATAAACTAAGTTTCTTTGCAATTTTGGTGAAATATTGAATATTTTACGGCCATACACCACCTGGTGAGTCAATTACATCAATACTAAACCATCTCGTTTTTAACTCAAAAAAAGAACTTTCGGAGTCAACATGGTAGTTCACCAAAAATCGAAGAGGTGTAAGAAATAAATAAACGGCCATATTCTGAATGATAAATCTATATTACAATTCTTTACGAGTTATATTTTGTATGTAAAAGTACGATCTTCCATTGGGCTTTTCAATGCCTAGCGTAGCTGCGGCGGCTTTACACTCTTCTTCTGTAGCTGGTAAATTATCTATCCTTGCCATTACGAATATGGTGAGATCTTCACAGCACATCATACCTAAATAATCACCTTTCTGTTTCATACGGACGTCGGTTAATTTTATCTGAGGCGGTACAAAGGGGCGCTCTGAAATAAAAAGTTATGACATATGCAACAGCGCTTATTGTCATCAAAACTACACATTGTATTTGAAGGTACACACTTAAACGCGATATTTTTATAGCCTGTATAACGAATACAGACATTTTTTGTAGCCTGCTATTATACGATAAGGTATCCGCAACCAAGCTAACGTAGTAGTGCTACGACATCCTCAGTGACATGCATCGGATAAATCAAAATTACAAGGCGTTTACCATAGATAACTTAATATTAATTATATCCATGTGTGTAAAATGGAACCATGGTCACTACATTAAAATAATTTATATTCACTTAAACCTTCCTCAGGAAACTTTCCATTAATCGCTGGAAGTCGCATGAAGATCCATTAATAAAATTTTGAAAACACCGATCTCATACAGACGCTACGACAATTTTTTTTTTATATTTAAGCGAGTGAAATCACGGAGCGCTAATAGTCCACTGTAATGGCGTAAGTTATTACAGAGTAGAACTATGCAGGCGCGTAGTGTTTGTGTCGCTTAACATCGGGTGTTTATGCAATATAACGCGTTATCCGGCTGCAATGACACGTCTGCAGAACAAACAGTAATCAGTGTATTTAGTTTATTATTGCATTAAAGTACCACGCTGCGTTGCGGTGGAAATAGTACTACACGACCGGGGAGATGCCCCTCACTCACGTCGTCAGATGTGTTCTTCCTACCCACTGGAAACTCACTAACGGCAGGAATCGCGGCGGTATAGTTGCTACTTTACGGCGGCACCATGTGAGATGAACCTCTCCTGTCGTGCCTGCGAAATTTGGCTCCAACGCAGCATAGCACCATCCCTTGCTGCTATGTAAGTGACATACATATTATCGTCATTATACCGGATTCATTATATCACAGACCGGAGATTACCGACTGCTTTGCCAGTTTGAACAATACAACTAGTACTTAGAATACCGAAGTTGTTAAAATATGTACGTTTACCTACCTAAAACATTTTTAACATTTTAAGTTTGTGTTTACTTGAAGAAAAAATATTATGTGACCTGTTTATTATCATTATGAGTCGAGCCGTGAAAGTTCTGTGCGGAAATGGCGCGAGAGGGGACGTACTGGGACTGTTATTGTCCCACCTTTATTCCGGCGCTCTTGACGTAGGCTCAAAATGTGTTGACACATTGGCGCACTTTTATTCTTAATTTAACGATGAGTACGCTTTATGATATTTTTATAGACTAGCTTTGGTAACGTTCTGAGCATTTGGAAATTAAAAATAAGACTTTTATTTATTTCCTTTTCATTAAAAATAAATGAATATTTACATGATATGTTACTTTAACATATTATATATGTAACCGTTACTCTATATTTTTGATCAACGTTGTCTTAATTTTTTAGGAGTTACGCGGAAGTGCGGCAAAAAACTATATATTTATGAACGTTGAATAAGTTTGAAATTGCTTAGAAAAAACAATATATTTAAATACCAAGAAACGCGTTACAGCGAGCGTCCAGACAAGCATTTTTTTCTGTACGCGCCAGTAATTAATAATATGTTTCATTGCGATATATATGTACTCTGCTTATATATGTGATAAATAAGTTAGTAGTTGAGCGGTTCAATACCGGGCATTACATCTTCCCGTTAGTTTCTTAAAGGTCTCTCTTTATACATAACACGCCAGTTAGACAGATTTTTGACGCAATTTCCGACAGTATCCAATCAATCTTAAGCTTGTCTTGCCCTGCATAATTATATGTTATTTTATGGAAGTGAAGGTTGGGTACGTCAGAAATTATATGAAGCCAGAACGTGGTCAAGATGAGGTCTCTTCGAAAAATATGTGGAGTAACCCTCGTCGTCCGCTTGTGTGATAGTGAAGAGAGAAGCCAGGTTGCTCCTACAAAGTAGGTGAAACAAAGTGTCGCAGTAAAACATAAGGGTGTACTCGTTTGTTCTGATATAGAATAGATGGAATATTAACAAACCAGATATACAATACGAATGTGGAAGGAAGAACCGGGTACAAGGAAATACTAATATCGTAACATTAGGATAAAACTAATTACTAAATAAACCGCGAGTAAATTTATTGTAATGAGTAATATTCGCGTAAACTTACCACTTTGATCATGGGAGTTTTGAAGAATTGCTATAAGACCTTAAGAAATCGGAAAGTGTTAATTTTTTGTGGAGTAAATGCACTATGATAGTAGCCGTCCAAGTGATTCTATACGAGTTAAAATTATGAAAACGTTATAATTTTATTGTTACCCTGCTAATGGTAGTTGATGCCCACCATAATTCACTGCTGAACATGGAGCTAGTGAATTTTGCATACGTCTGCCACGTTACTCAGAAGGAGAGACACTGATTATTTATCACATAATGAGGATATGATTACCATATCATTGTATTTTAAGTTTTATATTAAGCTGATTAAGTGTAAACTCCCATAGCACAGAACTACATCATCATAATCAGCATTTATTGGTACCTTCTTATACAAGTCACTCATAACAACAACACACACCTCCAAGCCAGGCATCTAACATAACGGATTGAGTATTGTATTTATTTAGTATTTATTTAGTTTAGAGAAATTAATTAGTCTTATTTTTTATCTTTATATCTTTCATGTATCCTATTTCTGTTACACAAAGTTGGGCCATAGTTTGATTAGAGCTGAAATTCGGCGTTTTGTACTACACACAGTTTGTTTTAAATGACACCTCGGCTATGTCCCTTTTAAATTTTCGTTTTGTTTCCAAAATGAAACTGCACCTGGACATTGATTCATGTCTGCACACCCCGCAGTTTGGAACACGTTATGAGACAAATAGCCGGTATATTTATTTAAACGAATAAGGGGGTAAACGAGCTGTAACTTTGCAACAATAGTGATGCTTTCCCGCTAGTACCGGTTCGATTCCGCTGCAGTGAAGAAATTATACCTCACATTGAACATGTATACACTAACACGTGCACTACTATGCACGTGGCTCACAATAATATGAGTAAAATCTTAGTGATATTTTCCCCAAACTACTTTGGTGCACCTTTCCCCCCTATGTCAAGCCGTCTAATGTGTAGCTCTTTATGTGGCTGATTTTGTTCAAATCTACTAAAGGGATTTTCATACGATTCTCATCAATGGATAGAGCGTTTGCGAGGAATGTTTTAATGTATATTTTGTTAAGGTAACTACCGATGTACATAGACATCCCCATTATTGGTCATCATGCAGATGCGTTGCCCTCCTTTGGGCTTCCTCCCCTCTAATAGCGAACTGTTTACTGACAAACCGCACGATACGCAACAGCATAGCTGCCAAAATCTGGCGTTGTCATGTGAGCGAGAAGTAACTCATTAGTCTTGCCCGCCTAATTCGGCTGCAATGCAGCATGGCACTATCTCTGAATAAAATCGTATTAGACGTCTCACCTTGCTCTCGTTGTTCTATTTTGACGAGGCCCCGAAATGCCCCCGGTCTGCCAGCGTACATGAACACAACTTGGACTCCTGGCCGGGGCTCCATCATAAATACCGGTTCCTGCCAGTCCATGCGATATTCGGGAGCAACAGTCTCAATAATGCTTTTGAAATTTTCGAGTCTCTGAAAATTATAAATTATTACTTAGTACTTAAATTATATTATTTTTTTAGTTGACATGTTTTAATTTTGGTTTCCTGGTAAAATAGATAATTTACGCAACCACCGGTACTGGGTAAGGTTCGGGACTCCCGACTGAACTGATATGGTGTCCCGGTTCTCTTAGCAAATCCCACAAAACGCGGGAGCATACCCGTCACTTTTGAGATGGTAACTCCCCGGTCCTGCTTGTCCGATACGGCTTCAATGCAGTAATGACACTACCTCTTACTAAATTAAAGTGTTAATGAAACTGAAATGTTAAATTCTCAGGGCGTGCCTTCACAAACGTTCATCTGTATGGATAAACTGCTGTTAAAGGCACGACGATAATTTAGCAGATTATCATTTATTTAACATCTTTTTTAGTAAAATATTTATAAGAATCTTCGGTGGAATAATGAAAAGTGAAAGTACCGAAAACAGTTTGAAAGATATCGCGAACATCGCGACGTAGATTCAGAACTAAAAGCTAGTGTTTAAATTTTAAGAGTTTCACTTTAAGTAAATATGAAATATAATAGCGTGAGCCAACGATTTAAAAACATTTTTTTTAATTACTAAACGGATAACGTAGTTTTTAAACAAATTTAAATTTTAAACAAATATGGAACACAATTATATTCAAAATTGTAAATTTACCTTAGTGTCCAATAGTGAAAAAATGAGAGGATTTCTTTCAGTAGTATTCGACCAAAAATATATAATTTTCCACAAAGTTCTGACAACATCGTTTGGATCAAATTCGGCCCCTTGTTCGAATTCCTCACATGTTGTTACGCCATGCGAGGCAGCTTCATCAGCTAGGACAGGCCCGACAAATCCATTCAGTGCATACAACAAAGCGATTTCAAACATCCAAAACTTCATAAACATACTGCCAGCTATTTCGGGAGCAATTTCGTTATGAGTTCATAATGATCGCTTATATATTGTGGCACAATACCTCAAAGACTAATCAGGTAGAGTGTTATTTATTGATATAATATAACCATATCACAATGTATTATACAATTGTTGTTCCTTTCGAGGTAATACATACCTTTATTTCTGATAAATTTTACATTAACGGTGCACACGGCATTTATAATATTTTATAGTTCATTTAAAATATAATTGTTACATTACTTTTTAAGGTTTTCTTTAACATATAACTATTCCACCTCTTCTTCTCGAAATCGAAATACGAGATCTTAGATTCGTTTCACGGGTTCAACCAAAATGTGATTTGGATTTTCAATTCCTATAAACGGTCTAGAGTCAGAAAGTAAACCCTGTTTTTGGAGTGTCGGAGAGGCCCCCTCGCGCTCTCACACGCCGTGGTTCAATCCTGAAACGGATCAAAGAGTGTTATTGGGATTTTTCAATTTCTAACAACAGTGTGTTACATCCCCGTGACTCAAGATCGTGTCTGACTGCCATATTTTTTGCACTGTAATATGTGTGTGTGTGTGTCTGTGTATATAATCTCACAACATATAACTGCTCCCTACCATTTGTACGAAGACGTTTTGCCAGGATCATTGTTTCTTTGGCTGATGATTTTTGAGCAAGTAACGATGACCTTGACCGCATACTCAGGTGGAGTCAAAATTTTGGCTCATACTTCAGTCCCCATAAGACTCAAACTATTATAATTGCAAGCAAACGGCTAATTTCTAAAATTTATTGGTAGGAGGAACAATCATACCCTTTAACACAAGTGTTAAAAGTCTAGGCATACTCTTGGATCTGTCTCTTGCTTGGCAAACTCTGCTGCGAGAGTTACGATTGTAAATTTTCAGTGCTGCGGCCTCTTTCAGTCGTTTTAGTAGTTTTCCTCCGATTTCTACCAAAATATCTCTAATTACCTCAAATAGATTACGCTGATGTCTGTTCTTGCGATCTCAATGAGGAACGCTATCTGCTCTGGAGCATCTTCAAAACCTTTGCACTCGATTCATTTTCCACGTTTCATGACCACGTTTCCGAATACCGGTGGAAGCTCAAGTGGCTCCATATACGATTACGCCGAAACTCTCACATTCACATCTTCCTTACCTACGCTTACACCTACATACCTTAAAAGGAAAAACAATCCTTATCTTCTTGTATGTACTTCTTTCCATCGTTCTTTAAAAACATTAGCTCCTACCTTACATATACATAAAGCTTCTTCTTTTATGGTATCCGCAACACGACTGTGGAATTGTTACCTGAAATTCTATAAAAGTCGCAACACCGTTAGCCGAGTGGGGTCCTGGGCAACTGTTATTAAGTGTTTCTCAGATTATTCTGAGCACGCATTAAATTGACCGGGATTGGAATGTGCCCGAAGTGGGATTAGGCTTGCCACCTGTGACATCATAGGCCTCAGTAACTTGGCTTATCGTGAGTGTTCTAGTTTATCTACCGGCCTCGCGTGTTGTGGGTGTACCTCTCACACCTCTGCCTACCTCTTCGGGGATAACAGGCGTGAAGATATTTTTTGTTATATATTCATTTAGTGTCATGTGTATATCACACTTGTTTCTTCCTAATTACTGACTTCATCGAAGCGGTAGTGAGAGTACCTTGTGGTCTACAGTAAATTCACTTTCAGTTAGTAAATTATTGTAATACCGACAACATACGTGTCAATTACGTGTTCACAGGTAACACAACATGCACATGCCCCACGCACGCAGCAAGCATAAATAGGGATTCCATTTAGCTTAATATGCTTTACACTTTAATTGATATCGGGATTGCAGCTTGATTGTGCACTGTATTTAAATGCTTTCCAAATTGAATACGAGCTCAGTGTTTTTAATATGTCATGAACAGTATAACTGTTCATGACATATTATTGTATATATTGTTGCAATAAAAATAGATCTATAGAATACCTCTAAATGAGAGACTATATTTTATTGAAGACGTAATAAATAGTGATTGTAATATGAACTGGTGTTAGATATTTGGATGTTGAAGATCTGTTCAAGGTTAATATAAAATTAAGAAATTAATAATAATCGGGAACGAAGGGTATGTAATGTCAATCTAGCCGTTTAGATTTATGACCTACCCGAAATATTCATACGCTTAATATGGACACTTTTAAATTACGATTCCATTCCAAATGATAACCATTCCTACAACAGTATCAAAAGTAATAACAAAAACAATGAACGATCTATTTCCTCCTTTCCCCTTTAAATTTGGAAGTAGGCCGAAAATAGATTAAAGTGTCAATTTTGCAAATAAATTCCCGCTTTGCACGGAAAATTTCTTTAACAAATAAAAATATATCAAACGGCGTATCTGCGGCAAAATTTATTCTAAGGTTTGTTTACTTCTTTTTCTGTTAAACTAAAATGTTATGTTTGAAACCGGACACAAAAGTAGCATAACATTAACAACAAATATTACAGAAGGACGACTTTCAATACTTATGTTATAAATGCGAAGGTTTGTGTGTGTATATTATTCGTCCATACAAAAAATTCGCAACGAATTTCAGACAAATTTGGAATCATATACCATTAATGAAACAACTTTTAATCCCCATCAAAAAAATATTTAGCTGTTTGCGAGGTGACGTTAAAATAATTATATATATATAATTATACATATAATAAAATATATATATATATATATATATATATATATATATATATAAATCAAGATGAAGATATTAAATAATGGAGTATTTCACTTTTCAACAGCGAAGAGTAACGGACTGATGATTGTAATAGTATTGTGAAGCCAAAGTTAGTCGCTCCACTTCCTCGCTTAAATTTTGGAGGTAAACAGATTATATCGTCGTAATTCATTTCCCAATTAATTCAGTTCACTACCTCTACTTCTTGTTGAACTGAAAGCAAATACCTCAAGAAGTTTGTCTATGATATAATTTATTAACCAACTTATTCTCTCCATTATAAATGCACCACAATAAAATGTCCCTTTCATCCTTTTAGCATTATTAACATTGACGGTTCAGTTTCTTTTTTTTTTTAATTAAGAGTTACACAAAATGAAAAATTATTTTTTTTTCAAATTCTGAAGTATTGAGGGACTTCATATTTTTCGTTTGTTTATTTATTACCAGCTATTACTCGCTCTTTCGTCCGCATGGATTACAGACAAAATGACACGTAAAAGTTATTATTTCTATAGCATATTTGCTATTGTAATGTATAAGCTATATTATTGTAAAGTTTCATAAAAATTCATTCAGCAGTTTTTATGTGAAAGAGTAAGTAACATTCACTTTCGCGTTTATAACACTAGCATTAATGGGATGTGCGACGAGGATAGGATTACTCATTACTTTTCTTTGTATTAACAAATCGTTGTTCAGTTAATTTTCCTTCACCCCTGTGTGTCTATAGATGGAGCACATGATAGTACCGAATACCAACAAAAACCACAGCGAGTGGTGAGGTGCTCCGGAACAACAAGTCATCGGGGCACCTCGATGGCTGGTCAGCCCCTTAAGGGACCGGCTCCACCTCCACGGATGGGGTTTCCCCGCACTACAGGACTTTGGGATAGTGCAATGGGAAGAGGTTCCCACCATCGCCCCTTGACCCGTGCGCAAAAGCGCCTCCTCCTATTACTCTTTGCTCCCCTCTTTTGCTAAGAGGGGTCCCTATAGCGCTTCCTCCTACTGATCTCTAGCCCCCTCTTCCTTTAGGAGGGGTGCAGATATCCCCTCGGTTCGATTGGTTTCGCCTGGGTTCACCCCAGGCTACAAATCCCCACCGCCACGACAAGGCTCGAACTATGATGGGGATGGATTCGCATTCCTGCCCTTATAGGACACAGTTTAAATATACTTTATGTCAGTAATAGGAACACAGAATTATGTCAGTAGTAGGAACACAGCTTTGCAGCCGATTTGGGCCGGAGTTACTGCTAGTATTGTATGTATGTTTATAATTGCTGAAACGAAAATATTAGGAATACAACTCTTTTATTAAGACGTAGTGCCCTATTTGCTGGTTGGTGGTAGTTGTTGCATTGCATCGGAGTTGAGCTGGTACGACCGGGGTGGTAACTCTCGCTCACATTATACTAGCGTGACGTGACATTTTCGGTGTTTGTGAGTAGCCCGTGTCCCATTGGGGGTATTGAAAAGTAGGGCAACGCATCGGCTTAGTAATTATACCGATGTTCATGGGCATGGATAGTCGTAAAAAGGCTCCAATTTGCGTTTATCCTCCATACTATAAGAAAATAATTATATTCTAAAGAGTAGTCGCCGCCAGAATCTCAACTGATGTAAATAATACTTCAATAATTTGTGCAATTTTTCCACTTCTATTTGAATGGTTCCACTTCTCAATAAAGCAGGTAATTAAAAAATTTAAATGAATGAAAAAACGTTTAAGGTAACAAAGATGACTTATAACGTAATTTTAATTACAGAATTCATCCATTGGACAAACAGTCCATATTTTGGAACAACATTGCAATATCTCCGTCGACTTTCAACCAATTTAAGGCTTTAATGAAATGACTCAAGTCGAAAACGACAGATTGTATCTAAATGTAAAAATACCTTTAAAATATTAAATGTTATTTTATTATACGAGAGGTGACTTAACTTTCAAGCGCTTCCTCCGCCTGCCCTTTAGTGCCATCTTCTTATAAGAGAGATACCAAGTGCAATTCCCTTGGTACAACGCGCTTTGGCCAAAATGTCTCGATTCACACCGGGCTACTGAGCCCCACTACCACCACTGGGGAAGACCCATGTCGAGGTCATTCCGATTTAATAAGATCAGCTCTTTTTTTTAGCCTAAATCAAGGCACAATCCCGGGTAAGGAGGTATAGAGAAAATAACATTTTTTGTTTTACCCACATTGTAATATTAGAACAGTCTTAAAGCGTTTGTTGGCCTTTTATTACACGATAACTTACTCTAGGGATCTGTGAATGACAATCAATTTATAAATAATTAGTGGATATTGCAAAAAAATTATATTTTTTGCAAAAAAAGAGGTTTACTTTGGGTATCAAATACGGGAAAACTATGACCTTTAACAAGACGGAACAACGATTATAGTGACTGCACGATGATCGTTGTTCCGACTACTGAGTCGGTGTGATAAGTTGGAAATAGGCCATCTCGGTGTTTCATGAAAAATTACTCTGTTGAACAGTGGACATCGGAAGAATTATTATAATGGGAAATCATATTGGAATGTCCGCGACACTAAATTAGTAACTAACTAATAATAAAACACCACATAACATCCTCGTATTACTATTTTTTTAAAAACTTACAAAAACAAAAGACATAATTTTGATAGCCATTTATAAATATAGCATGGTAAACTAATTAAACCTATCTATATCGATTAGATTAACAAAGTGAAGAGACATTGATAAATAGATAGAAGTTGTTTGGGGTGTTATAAATGATGTCGAATATTGTCCAGTGCGTTGGAACCCTCATCCCCTCATCGACTAGACCCTACAGTATTTATGAATCTTTAGCACACCCCATACAAAATATCTTTACTATTTGTAATGTATTAATCAGAATAAACAACGAAATTTGAAAATTAATTACCTTATGTATTAAACAGATGAAAACATTGAACTGTTTGTCTTTAGACTAAAAAGCTTTACACATATAGTTACATAAAACTCTTCTTTGACTGAGTAACTGATTAATTGACTGACAGACAACGCACAGCCGAAACTACTGAAAGCAAAATGCTGAAAATTGGCATGTATGTATGTTCCTTTTTTTCAATTTCTTCCCGAAGGGAGTGATCGGGGTTAGAAATTTTTATATGTAAGTTCTACGGCACTGCAATTAGTATACGCGGGTGAAAATGAAAGGATTCTAAAATAATTCGACTTTGTCACGTCAAGTTAAGAATGTGTAATACACAATTCTGTCTCTCATCAATACACATCAACTAGGAATATTCTTGCGGATATTTATTATACAAAATATTTTAATGTAATTAAAACATTATATAAGTTAATGTTTGAAGTTAACGCGAATGTCACTATTACAGTAAAACTACTGTTACATATTTTATCGCGGTTTATTTAATTATTTAACTAGCCCGAAGTCTAACCACCTCCGGTGGCCATGGTTGCTGTAAAGCTTCTGAAACGTCGGGCTAGTTAAATAATTAAATAAACCGCGATAAAATCCGTAAAAATATTTTTATTGTAATAAACATTAAAGTCAATGACGGATTTGATTTAGCCAAATGTAATTTTTGAAACTCCCTATACATTTGGTAGTCAAATATTTGTGTGCCGTTGTCAATAGGTACAATAAGACTTTCTTTGTTTCTGACTCAGAAAGATCTGGTCGTCTACGTTGTGTTCATACGAAAAAGGTACCAAGAGAAAGAAATCCTGTGAGGAAGCAAAAGATTTTATCTCGGAAAATGCAGATACCACCTGCAACCATGTCACGTACTTTAAGAGATGGCCATAGGGCTTGTATCCTATAAGAGATGTACTAGTCATTTCTGAACTGATAAATTAATGGTGAGTAGGGTGGTTAAATCAAAAGAACTACTGAAGCGGTACGCAAAGGGAGGTCACAGAAAAAAATTGTTTACGGATGATGAAGATCTTTACAATGGAGCAAAGCAATCTCAAACAAAATAACCGTATTTATGCTCAAAGCTCGAAGGAACCTTCCCAATCCGTCGATAGAGTGCAACCTGGGCAGTATCCGACGCCCATGATGCGTTAGTGGGGTGTTGGCTGCGAAAGATTAACGGAGCAATATTTTTGTGATCAAGGTATAAAAACGCCGGCACAATTATATCCAGATACTATTCCTGAGAAGGCAGTTAAGCCCTTAACATGTTCAACAACCAAGAATGGTCCTACGAGCAAGAATCGGGACCAGATCATAAATCTAGATCCATCCAATCTTGGTTAAAACAAGTCAAGCAAGACTAGGTATACAATGTTACAATTAATATGGGTTTTTTTTTCATATAAAATTTCAGAATAATCCGTTGAGCCATTATGAAATGAAGGACGTGTGGATATACATTTCTATTATTGACATTTGTGTCAGAAAAAGTTTTTCTACGCGTGTGTCAAGCACGCGTGAAAACAATGATGGACCGTAAAATTTTTATGGTGACCAGTTGGCAGATAGACGGTTACTAAACTCTATGATATATCATTTAAAAACATAGTTTAATGCTTCAAAGAATTTTTTCGTTACAACTTCACCTCAGTTGTCTCAAATATTTTATAGGGAATTATATAATAAATGACGTTATCCATTGTCAGACACTAAATGATTAGGTCAAATTTTGTCGTTGGTGGAGCTGGTCTAGGCGAAGTCAGGCTGGCGTGAGAGTCTTAACATTTTGCTGAAAGCGCCTGATGGTATTGATAACATTCGAGTTAATGCTTGTCTGGTGTCATGTTGTGCCAGGCGTTACAG